>JAUMHR010000052.1:25641401-25662201 GCA_032361145.1 Enteromius fasciolatus
CTTAAATATCTTAATTAAACTAATGCCTAGTCCTGGCTTAAGCTAAGCCCCGTTTGTGAAACCGGGCCATAATGTGTTTGAATTATTTCTGTAATTATGAAACACGCTTTGTGAAATTATTGACTATTGTTTGCATAACTTGCTCAATTCAATTCAGTTGCAAAAACAACTACTTAATTATTGTGTCAATTAATGTGTGTGTGTGCGTGTGTGCTTGTTTGTATACTCACACATACGTGATTTACATGTTTTATGGGCATAATGGTGTTTATACTGTACAGACTTTATGTGGTAGTACCCTACACCTAAACCTACCCCTTTCAAGAAACAAGTGTATTTTTAGATTTGCAAAAAAACTTTATTCTGTATGTTTTATAAGCTTGTTTCCTCATGGGGACCTAAAAATCTTCCCACAAGGTCAAAATTTACTGGTATTCCTATCTTTGTGGAATCAATTGGTCCCCATAACGTGAAAAATACCAGGCGCACACACACACACATTTCGCCTTACATTATGGGTGAAACAGTATATTACGGGGCAAAAGCTAAATCTATGGGGGGTTCAAGGCAGATTCAATAAAACTATATAGCACATAGCAGTTACAACCCAAGATAGCTCTGTGGACCTTAATCAGCTTAGCATTGGATTCTTAACACTTGATAAATGTGCCTGGAACAAGAAAGCCTTCTGGCTGTGGAAATCAATATCATCAATAATTCAATAATATTCTTATAGACCATTAAGAAGAATGTTAATTAATTTTGTTTTATCTTTATTTTTTTTACTTTTTAAAATTAACTTCTTATTTCTTCTTATTCTTATTTAAGAACTTGAGTGAAAGCTCACAAAGTGAGCTAATGATTCAAATATAATGAATAAATCAAATAATCAAGTTCATCTGTTAGTGAGTATTTTGTGATGTATACACATTGCACACAACGGCTCTCAAAAGGATTCAGAAAATTTAGTGCAACAGGACTTTGCTGCCCTCGAGTGACTAAAACAAGGAAGAGCAACATGATTTGATAACCTCAGATTTCTGTCTTACTTTATACTCAGCATTCTGCTGTTGCTTTGTAAATTTTCTCAGGCATTCAGTGACGTAAAAAAGGATTAATCCAGCACACAACCGACAACAACCAGGTGTGATGTGTTCTGTTACAGTAAGTGATCTACAGTAGTTGCTTTGTTTTCTACCTGCTGTTTCTGTACATTTGAAGAAATCATGAATAAAGTGTTCAGAGTCAGTGTAAGAGAGAGAGAGAGAGAGAGAGAGAGAGAGAGAGAGAAATAAAACACAAAAAAACACACATTACTTTTAAGATTCCAAAGTAGGCCTTGGCTATAAAATTAGCTGAGTCTGTAGAGCCAGGTGTCCTCAATCTTATTGTATTTCTCAAATTATTTATAGCAATTTTATGTATACATGTGTGCAGGTGTGTGTGTACTGGTTTTCACTATGTTATGGGGAACAACAAGAAAAGTCATACTAGTAAATTTTGACCTTGTGGGGACATTTTATCTGGTTCCCAAGAGGTAACAAGGTTATAAATCATAAAGATTTTAGATTTTATAAAATTTAAACTGAGTTTAACTGTTCCCTTTCAGTCGGTCACTACGAGTCAAGTCGGTGACCGACGAACTGGGATCTCGCTAGAGAGGCCAGTCTACTTCGAGTATAATAAAACAAACTAATGGGCATTGGCGTGCACTGATTGCATCCAGCTGCAACTGATCACTTTGTGAGTATAAGTGAGCAGCTGGTGCATGGAGCGACCCAGCGATGGAGGAGACTGCTCAGCGAGAGATGGTGACTGCACAACTCCCTCCCCCAGAGGAGGGCCGGGTGGAGAATCCTTTGTTTCAGCAGCCAGCGTACCCAAAACTTCATTGAAAGAGCAGTTTCCTCGATCTCTGGGTCTCAAGAGGGAGAAGGTTGTGAACCGTGCATCACGAGTGTACTTCTCTCCCCCTCTTTCGCCAGTGGCTTGTCCACCCCTCCTGTCTACTCGTGGAACCGAGTAAGGGTGGTAACAGACAGCTCCCTGCCTCAATGCATCACACATCTAGCTGTCTCAAGCCTCAGGCCGAGTCCCTGCGCTTCCCCCTGCACATGGAGGAAACAGGTGAGTGGTACACTTCACACCCAGGCACAGCCCCCTGCTGTCACAGGCAAGGCTGTGAAGCATCTGAGGTCCCCCCGTGCCATCCACATTCCGGGGTTGTTTAATCGGGCAGCAGACGAGCTGTCTCAAGCAGCACTTCCTGGAGAGTGGAGACTCCATCCCCAAGTGGTCCAGCTGATCTGGAGACGGTTTGGAGCTGCACAAGTAGACCTGTTTGCATCTCCAGAAACCATCCATTACCAGTGGTTCTATTTCCTAACTGAGGCAATGCTTGGCCCGATAGTACATGAATAGAACTCAGAGCTTCAGAAGCTCAGAACAGCTCTTTGTCTGTTATGGAGGACAGCAGAAAGGGAAGGCTGTCTCCAAGCAGAGGATGGCCCACAGGATAGTGGATACCATCACCTTGGCTTATGAAGCACAAGGTGTGCCCTGCCCACTTAGGTTACGTGCCCACTCCACTAGAGGTGTCGCATCGTCCTGGGTGCTGACTCCTAACACGTTTGCTAGGTTCCACTTAACCCCCTTTGGGAGGTGGCTACTCCGCTTTCCCAGTGGTATCCATTCCTACTGGTTGGGTTGCTCGAGGAACAGAAGTAGTGACCTCCTCTGTGTAGAGCCCTGTCCTATCATCTACCTTATAGGAAGGATCAGGAGGCACTGGAAGGGGGCAGCTCCTGTGGCGCTTTGGTAAGGATCCCTATTTGTCGGTCACTGACATAACGTCTCCGTTCCCTCCTTCAGGGAACGTCTCGGTTACGTATGTAACCCTTGTTCCCTGAAGGAGGGAACTGAGATGTCACGTCCCGTCGCCACATCCACTGTACCTCAGCTGAGCTGCTGGGCCTAGCTTGGCTCCTCAGTGAAAACATAATATGCACGCACCAGCTGCTCACTTATACTCACACAGTAATCAGTTGCTGCTGAATTCAATCAGTGCATGCCAATGTCCATTGGCTTGTTTTGTTACACTCAAAGTTACAGTTACAGTCTCTCTGCCGAGATTCCGATTCGTCGTCACCGATGTGACGTCTCCGTTCCCTCCTTCAGGGAATGAGGGTTACATACGTAACCGAGACGTTTTTACCAAAGTACACAACAAGTTCCATCACACCTGTGACACTGGCCAATAGGAGCAAGCTTTTCAGCAAAATGAAATGTAAAGAGAGACAATTGTACTCTGTTGAAAAAAACAGCATATGCTGGTTAGATATGTTTTAAAGCTGGGATTGCTGGTTTATGCTGTTCCTTTGCTGGTCGTATGCTGGTCCGACTAGCTTAAGACCAGCAAAGGAACAGCATAAACCAGCAATCCCAGCTTTAACAGGTCTTGCTAGGTGTTTACAATGGAGGAAATGTTCATAGAGCTACGGCAATGATACTTCTGTGTTTTTGATGAGGGACTACGCCGACACGCAGAACCTGATTTTGCTGAGTTAGGCGTGTCCCTGGGTCAACATCTGTGGGAACAACATTGTGATTAGCCAATCAGATTGGAAGAACCAATTTATAGTTTTTGTGAAGTTTAGGCTTACAATCAGTGTTTGGTGCTTGTACATCAGTGTAAGTCATCTATTATTTCCTCTGATTTTAGGCATTACTCATGGATAGGGTTAGGTTTAGGTGTAGAGATATGGTCAAAACTACAATTTTGGAATAAAATATTGTTCCAGGGTCAACAAAATATGTTGACCCAGGAACACGCCTAACTCAGCAAAATCAGGACGTGCACCGTGGCAGAGAGAAAAAAGGTAAAATACACACTGTTTTTATTAAAATACAAAATAAAAACCACCCTTAAGGCCATACAGATTTGTGTCAGGTTTTCTCTATTTTGGGCTTTTTTGATGACAACACAGGGCAAAACACGCTGTTTGCTAGCCATTGTTTGTTTATGCTCATAGCACCTTTTACCTTGTCCGATGACAGCATACACGTTGTTAATGACAGCATGCGATGAATGCTTCGGTAGCATTGTACAGTCTGACAGGTCTCTTGTTATCGGCATTACAAGTTTGAAGTGTAAACTACTCTTAACTAAAGTAGTGAAAGAGCAACGTATATAAAGTTATTGTCTCTTAAAAGAAAGAATCGACAATTCATTTTTAAAGTCCCAAGCTGACTCAATTCATTTGAATTGAGGCTGAATGCTTAGGCAGATTTTGTTCTGTTTTGTTCGGATTCAGGAAATGGAATAAAATAAATTATATTGAGTCTCATCTCAGGATACCTGAAATCAGTGTTACAAGCACCCGGGACACTTTTTTTTTTTTTTTTTTTTGAAGCACAAACCCCATAAAACATTTTTTTTAACTTTGAGTCTTTCAATGTTTCTCTATGTCACTGAAACCTACAGATGAGTCTGTCTGAGTTTCACTCTCTGTGGGATTGATACTCAACTGCCATTGGCTCATAGGCATTTGAGGGGAGGGACTTACCGTAAGGTCAATCGGACCAATCAATGCAGATTAGCGTCAAACAGTATTGTTGCATGTGTTTATGAAACAAAATCATTTTAAGGGCATTTTGGCTTATTTAAATACAGAGTGTCTGCACACAAGCATCCCTATACATCAGTATGTGCAAAAACATGTCAGTTTATGTCTATAAATACAAGACTGAGGCCGTCAGCGACTGTTGGCGACCGGATGTGGGTGTGTCCAGCGACGCGACAAAGTTCAGAATCTCTCAACTTTATGCAAATGAAGAGCGACTTTCGGGAGCGACAGCCAATAGGAAAGAAGACGCTCACATGCTCATTCTCCTTTCAGCTCCAGCAGTGATGATGGTGTTTGCATTTTGCCATATATAAATGCACACAATGGAAAAAAGTACTCTGTTTCTCATTCATGTATGGACTCGATGTATATATTATATTTAGTCATTTGCCTCCAAAATGTTTGTATTTGGTGGTAAGAAACCTATTCGCTGTCAACGATGACGTTACTAAGAAACCATTAATGAGAACGCCCGCTAGCGACCTCATCGCCAGCCTCTAGCGACATAGAGCGACAGAAGTCGCTGCTAGTATGAACGAGGCATTAGAATGCTTAGCTACACAAGCATGACTAAGCCTCTCTATATGTACGTGATCGGACACTTTAGCAAGATCACAGTCGTTAATCCAGAGCCAAAACGTGTCAATTATAGGGCTCTCAATGAACTCTGTGAAGAGCCATGATTAATTCTGAAATAAAATGCATTTGAAAGTCACATGGGAAAGGAGTGAATTAACACAGGCTTTCAACCAAAGCACTCAAAGGGCTTTTGTCTGTAAGCACAACCCAATTTAAATGCTAATTTAACCGCTTCTTTAAACCACCACATTCTTAGACTGCTTTAATAACATATATACACTGGGTAGTGTTAAGTTAAATAAAGTCATTTACCTTTAGAGTTACGCAAGCTAGATAACAAATGAGAAAGTTCATGACAGGAAAACGAGAAGAATGCGGTTCAATTAAAAGTTCTCACGTGTACATTCCTGAGCTTCAAGTGTTCATTGCATTAATATTCATCTCAAATCATCAATAAAGCACCAACACTTTGGTTTGATTCTCAAGCTCTTTTTAGTGAATCCAAAACCTGCAGAGCACCCATTTAAACATAAATAGTTTTCGTTTCTGTTGGTATGTCCAAAAAGCCATGTCTAGACATTTCGATTTTTTTTTTTTTTTTTTATAAATTCAAGCAATAAATGCTGTTTTGTGGATCTTTAATGTATTGTGACAGATCACTGTATTGCCTACAATACTATCTCTTCCTCTTTGCAAGTTACTTCATGAAATAAACATAAATGAATATCAGAAGGCGACTTGTTTCAACCGTAGAAAGGCATTGTTACACACCTTTTCAAGTCTACCGACATTAATGTACTCTTCTGTCTGGTTTGTTTGTCAGACAAAATGGCAGATTCTGTGTTAGAATTGGATTATGAATATTTAACTCCTTGCCACCTACAGTAACCCAATTCCAGAATTAATCTTCCATGATTCTTATGATCAGTTTTTTATTTAGTAATAAAATTGTTTCACGATGCCAATCTTTCATCTGGGACAGCTGCAAATCATGCAGTGTGTCCCAGGCTAAAGACAACACAATTAGATTTCTAAACAGCAGAGTCTAATCGGGTAGTTCTTTTTAGTGAATTACAAACACTGAATTAATTAGAGCTGTTAGAGCTGTCAGTCACTTACTGAACTGCAATGCTGCACAACTGATGCTTTGTCACAGCATGTTATAGTTAAAGTAATGAATAAAGTGTTGTTACTGTTAACTAAATTTAAACCTAATAATATTAATTTAAAAATGTCAAATAAAATAAAACAAATGATTTTAAGTTAAAGTCTAAAATAAATGAAAAACTGAAAATAAATAATAATAATAGGCCTATTGAAATATAGAAAAGGTAAAATGAAAACATATACAAATTAAAGGTCATTAAAATAAATAAATATATTCTATAACATTAAATAAATAATTATTTTGTTCATTTATTTATTTTTTATTATATTTTTGAAATTATCCCAGAATTTCTTTCTTTCTTATTCATGTAAAGCTGATTATTTGTATGGAGCAGCCTTACATCATTTTTAGCGGTTTCTATTTCTGTGTTTCTGGTTAGCTCGTCCAACGTAAATCTCATCCGTCCAAAATCCTGCTCCACATAACTGTACATACAGTGTGTGAAATAGCTTTCTATTGGCTGTGATCTTGTTGCTTCGCGCAGCAGTTTAACATTCAGCGTGGAAGACAAATTGTGTGTCACTGCAAACTTGTCACATCATGGCTGGTTAGGACATGGAGTAAGACTTTCTCCTCTGTGTTGTTAAATTAAGGCAGCACCTGTTCGGTATGACCAATGATTTTTTAATGGTCTGCACCTGTCAAAACCTCTGCACGTCCTTAGAGGGCCTTTGTAGAGAAATGAAACTTTCCCATTACAAAAAAGGATTTTGTGCTGTCATGGTACTGAATGAATACCAAGTTTGCGTACCATTACATAGCATTCAGAGGTACTTTAAAGAATACCATAGTTGTCTGATGGCACATTTTTAGCCCATTTTCTTAGTGTCATACATAAGAGAGGGAAATGGTAAAGAATTAAACTATTCTGATTACTTCTAACAATTCTGGTTCCTTAATCATGGTTTCATTAAGTAATGTATAAAGAAATATGCTTTGTTTTATGTTGCATGCTTGTAAATTGTAAATTGTCATTTTACTCATTCACTTTAAATGCTGAAAACAAGCAATGATACCTACAAAATCTAACTACATTTTTTAAGGTAAATTGTTGCAAACTAATAAAATTAATTATTAATTATTTTTTAGACCTTAAAAAATTGTAAATTCAATTGTTAATTAAAATTTTTCCGTATATTTAGAAATATTTATAGAACTTTTCTGTGCATACAATGGAAATCAATGGAGATCAAAACAACGAGCTCTACAAAAAAAACAAAACAAAAAACAAAAAGCTAAAGGAAAAACCTAAACAGAACAGAAAAAACAAAGCAAAACTACACAAAACAAACAACAGCAAAAAAACAAACAAAAACAATAAAAACAACAACAAAAAAATCCAATCAAGAAAACAGAAAAACAACGCAGTAGAACAAAAACAAACAAACTAACTAAATTCGAAACAGAAAAACAATATTATTCAGTATGTCTTCTTTTGTGTTCTGTAGAAAAGGACAGTGGTACAGGTTTGGACATGAAGGTGAATAAACAATGAGAGAATTTTTATTTTTGGCTGAACTCTCCCTCTCAGTATTGTCTTGAAGGGTCGGGTGTGGCCGTAAACAGGATGTGATTATATCTTTTCCACTGGTCATTGTGGCTTGCAACATGTTAATTTGACCCTTGGTGAAATGCTTGGCTGCAAAACTCTGCATGAATATGGAGAGTCATGTATAGCGACAGCTGCTCTCCCGGCGGTGGGCACGGAGTCGTGTTCCTTCTGTTTGCCCTGTTTATAAGTGTAAACACCAGAAGGGCCAGGACTGAAGTGGAGCCAGAAGCACATCGCACTCACTCCCCTGCAGACAACTAGAAAAACAAAATCAATTAGCAAACATGCTGAGAGAACAGCCAGTGTCTCCTGACGGCGCTGAGACAGGGTCCTTCTGCAATGTGCCATCACACACAAAACCAACCTAGTCTCACAAAAATATGTACCTCTGTACACTTTTTGTGCAACACCGTTTTTACGTGCCTTACTGCATGTTTCACTGCAGTTTCAAAGACAAATGTTCACTGAGTGGCGCCAAAACACAGGTTCAGTACGTTAACCCTGGTACATATTTATTACGTTGATATTTAATGCTCTACCATGTTGGAAATACGCTCAAATCGAACCCTAAACCTCTCTGATAGTGTTGACAAATCTAAAACTATTAGAAAAACACATGTAATGACGCCACCATGTCAAACCATAGTTACACAGCATTTGAACCTGAGCTCCTTGCCTCTCAAGTACATCTTTCTACTTTGTGAGCTACCGAACAAAACCCATAGATATGAAGCTGGATATGGGTGATGCCAACATTCAAAAGCATCAGTTTTCAAATATAGCAGAATATTAATATTGTTTTGAAGTGATTGTTTGAGAATTACGCTACATTAATCTAAACTCTGTAAATTTGTGTAGAAAGGAATAAAAAGGGTCAGAGTTTTAATGCCTCTAGTGCACCCAGGTACATTTATGCTATGAGACCAGGTGGCACAAAACCTGTGTTAGGATGAAGTAGGACTGTGTGCTCATAGTGCACTTCAAAAGCACAAGTATATTTCCCCTAATGTATAGGGACGGATGCTTTTGTCAGACCAGTGCTGGCTAAATAGAAGCTTTTGTGACGGCAGACCGACAGGCTGCTAAATGAATGGCAAGTGGGGCTGGAGTGGCTGGAAAGCCTTCTGTTCAATGTTACTGAAAGCAAGCAGGCGCAATTATCAAAGCCCTCTGGAAGCACACTTACGCCGGGACGCTGAGGACTGAAAATCTGAAATGCTCCTCACAAGTGGACACACACGTACGCACTCGACACACTCTTCACGTTATGAGTCACTCTCATAGAATAGCACATACAAAAAGCCTTTCTGAAATGCAATAGACTGAAATATTAAAACACAGAAATGTCACAGGGGAACTTTGCCATATTTTTTCAAACGAAATGGTGAAAGAACAGTTGAAAAAGGAAATAAAGGCTGATAAGGATGTTTAATCACTTAAAGAATCAGCATGCAACAATTATGCAACAATACCATCTATAGGCTTTCAAGGTTTCAGAGAAGCATAAGGGAAGTTCATTTAATGCTGCATTATACTAAACAATGGAACAGATTTTTTGGATGTTTTAAATGGTCAAGCAGTCACAATCACGTCATATAATTGATTGGATAACAACACCCCAGGAACATCAGGACAGGGAACAAAAAATTATTTTAAAAAATCCATCTCACTTTTTTCTTTCTTTCATGAGGTTCAGGTAAAACATCTACTAAAGTATACACTTAAATCTTTTTAGGGGAATTTTGCAATGCAACATGATAAACAGTAGATAAGTACAGTGTACTCATTTTGATGAAAGTACATACAGTTAAGGTCACCTAATATAAAGTGTGAACAAAAAGATATATAACCCTTTCCCCACCTTTTTAAAAAAGTTGCCAGTCAATGCCAGCAGTTTTGGATTTTTATTATTATTATTATTATTATTTTTAATTTTATTTATTTATTTTATTTTTTACAAAAATTGGCCACTGGTTTATTCTGTATTGATGCATTTATTTATTTAATAAATTAATACATAAATAAATAAATAATTTATTTATTTTTTTATGTATCTATTTATTTATTTTATATCAACATTTATGAATGTGAGAAGGTTTAGTAAAAAAAAATAGAAAAGAAAAACATGAGCTGAGAAAATTGCATTTTTGTCAGCGACTCTGGATCAGATTTAGAATTATGATCAAAATAGATGGAATTGATGGCTTCCATCAACACTTAAAAGCGTGCGCGGTCCTACACCACTTTCTGGATCGACATTTCATTTGGTAACATCAGACAGTTTTGATTTGATATGCTGTAAAAAAAATTATGAAATTTAAAATATGCATCTGCTTACACATGCAATCGCTTGTTTCTGCTTCTTCTTCTTTGTTTATATAAAATATGTGTACAACCGTGAACGTGAATGAGCATGGTAATTACACAAATGTGGGATTTATCAACAATGATTGCTTAATCATGAGTATAAACACTACTGTATACATAACATAATTTCTGCTAAACCACTTTGTTGTACCGTTATATTTGTTATTGCACCAAAGTTGAAGTTTGGCACATTTGAAATATATTAACTTTAAAAGTAATATCGTATAAAACTATAGCTAAAATAAGCTTTATTATGTTTGCCAACATATCAGTCATACTTCTTTATATACTTCTCTGAAGCCTATTTAACACACAGTGAAACTGCACAGCCATTGGTTGTGCAGTGGTAATTTTTTAATCCAATCGGCTCGCCGTGCTGTGGCAACCAATGGTTGGCTCCTGCCGAAGCTCCCCTGAGGAGAGCGGGGCGGTCTATATATAGCGAAAGGACTTCAGGCTGCTTCGACTGAAGCGACGGGCACTTACAGTGCGGAATGGAATGCAATACTCGTTCCCGTGCCTCAGGGAACCTGGGTTACGGAAGTAACCTATTCGTTCCCTGTCGACACTTAACTCGTACCCTGTCTGCTAAGACGCTATGGGAACAGTATCAACACACCGCACTGTAAGCGAAGAGCGATAGCCAATGACAGCGAGCCCAGACGAAAGCCATGGCATACAGTCACATAAGCATGCAGAGCAATAATGCCCCACATAATGTATTCATATCGTCCTTAACATTAAGGCGTGTAAGCCTGAGCTCATGGCTTGGGCATATGACGGCCAAGCACAGCGAGAGTGCTTTACAAGAATAAGGATCATAAGCCTAAACTCACAAATCTCTGACAGGGAGATTCCGCTAGACCACACCCGTAATGCCCCTAGCTGAATGAGCGTTTACTCCTATGGGACAGTCCTGGCCCATAGAGGAGTAAGCTAGCAAAATAGCATCTAAACCCATTTAGAGAGCCTTTGCTTTGAGACCGGTAGCCCTTAGGAGCAGACATCAAAGCAGATAAAGAACTGGTCAGACCACCTAAAGCCGGCTGACCGCTCAATGTAGGCTCTTAATGCCCTAACGGGGCAGAGAGGGTTAAAGTCATGGCCCTTGTTCGGAGGTAGCGCCGAACGAGATACAACCTGCACTCTGAATGGATTGGAGAGTACCTTCCCTATATAACCGAGCCTTGGTTTGACATTAGACATTAGAGTCATTTGGCCCGACTGATGCCAAAGCCAGCAGCAGAACAGTTTTCAGCATCAGCGCTTTCACGGTAGCCATTTGTAGGGGTTCAAAGGGAACTCTGAGAGCTTCTAGCACAGTGGGCAGGTCACACATGCGCATAGTGCGAGGGCGGACGGCCTGAGCCGTCTAGCTCCTCTCATGAAACGGATAATAGGAGTATGCTTGCCCACAGTCTGACCTGCTATAAGGTCATGGTGGGCTGCTATGGCCGTCCATGTAAGTCTTAATGGTGCATGGGGAACGTCCCTTATCCAGCAGAAAAGACAATATCACAGATACCTGAGGAGGGGTTTTTGTTGCTCTGCGCACACCTTTCGTGTACTCTGCGCACAAACCATTTTACAGCATAAGCATGTCTCGTAGACAGGGCTCTAGCTTGCAATAAGGTGTTTAGTTATGCGCTCGGGGAAGCAGACAGGCTCCTGTCGAGATGCCAAACATGTAGGGCCCACAGACTGGGACACAGACTGACCTTCTGGCCTGATCCGGCTGATAACCTGAGGAAGCAGCCTGGTCGGGGGAAAGGCATAGAAGGGAAGGCTGGACCAGTCCTGGGCCAGCGCATCCATCTCCCTTGTAAAACAAGCTGGGCAGCGAGTGTTGCTGTCTGCAGTGAAAAGATCTACTTATGCTTTGCTGAACATTTTCCAGATCAGCTGAATAGTTCGGTGGTGAAGAGTCCATTCCTGAGGATGGATACTCTCCGTGACAACATGACCGAGCCCTGGTTTGCCAGGGATGTGGGATGCTTTTAGTGAGCACAGATTGTGCTGGGCCCACTTGAGAAGGCGCACAGACTGTCTGAATAGCCCCTTGAGGACAGATCCCCCTGGCGATTTGTATATGACACCACAGTTATACTGTCTGAACAAACCAGGATGTGAGTGTCTCTCAGTTGCAGCAGGAAAACATGATAAGCGTGCCATACTGTCAGTGTTTCCAGGAAGTTGATGTGGAAGTCCTCTCGCGAGCTGGCTAGAACAAGTCAGTCGTCGAGATAATTTATAACACGGATTCCTATCTGTCTCAGAGGGGAAAGCGCCGCGTCCATACACTTGTGGGGCAAAGGAGAGACTAAAGGGCTGGACCGTGAAATAAAATGCTGTCCCTTTGAAGGCGAATCTCAAGAATGGCCTGTGTTGAGGGGCAATTTGTACACGAAAGTACGCATCTTTCAGGTCCAGTGAACATCCAGTCTGTTGGCTGTATTTGCAAGAGAATGGCTTTAAACGTGAGCATTCTGAACGGCTGATTTATTAGGGTGTATTTCAGATGTCTTAGCCATCTCGCTTGTGTTTGCAGCTATTATATTGTGTGTTATACCCGGAGCATTGCGAGGTAGAGGACAGAAATGGAGCAGCTTGCGGGGTGTTCTGGCTGTGGCTAGACTTTTCCCGTTGTCTTTTGCATTTAGAAGATGGACCTAGAGCGACTTCTAGTGGCTCTGCATTGGTTGCTGGAGCTGAGGTGGTGTGAGTCAGTGAAATGTGAAAGACAACATTCTTTTTAATCGGCCTAAAGATCAAAAACCACTCAAGAAGAGGGGAATTGATGAATGATGTGAGGGAAACCACAGGTAGATCAAAGGACTGATGCAGACAGAGAAGTTGGAGGGAAGGGGGAGCGGCCGCAAATGCATCAGAGAGAGCTGCTCTTATAGCGATCTCAGCAAGTCCCGCCGCATGCCTTGAAAACTCAAGCAGGGCTGACTGACATCTCCGTACTGAAAACCGCCCGCACAAACAATGAAGAGCTGTCTGTGACGGCGTCCCATTCAGATGACTTTTAGGGATTGTGCAGCTCAGCAACGAGGTGCACTAATCCTCACATGAAACACACACTGAGGAGGCGGATTGTGTCGGCATAATTCACTTAAGCATACTCAATCTCAACCAAATACACAGTTTTCGCATTCGGGAGGGGAGAACATGAGAGCGTGAGAGAGTCAACGAGCGAGCTGTGAAGCAGCCTGTCTGTACGTGCCGTTTTTTCTCAGAGCACTGAAACATCGTGCTGCATGGGCGCTTTTTTACGGACCCATTTATTGCAGCTATATTGTGTATCATACCCAGAACTTTGCGAGGTAGAGGATAGAAAAAGAGTAGTTTTAGGGGGGTCCCGCCATGGCCGTTTGCCTGTAGTTATTTACAGCTTTATCAACCAAGGGGAATTAAACCGCTCGATATTACAGGGGGCGTTGATTCTCTTGTAAGCACCAACAGATAAAAGAGCAGCGGAGAAAAGGGGAATGCAAGCGCTGTGTTGGCGTGCTAGCCCTCAACCGACTGCTTAAATATTCATTTTGCGAGGAGGATAAGCCACTCGAAAGGGGCTTATTTACTCCTGTATAATAACCGGCAGAACAAAAGACACATCCAAAGCTCGGCTGTCTCGGTCTCCGAACTCTGTGAGAGACTTGGATACATGCGAGCAGGGTATAATACAGAGAAGACATAGCGAATGTGGAACTCATGCTTTTGTGAGAGCACTACATTCTGCGTGGAGAGCCCAGACAGTAACGTACGAGTTCACTCACGGTAAGAAGAGTTTTAGATCTTATCCGTTAGAAGACTTTCTGTCTCGCTGGATGCTGGCAGGGGCAGCTTCCAGCTGCAAGGGCGTCTTCAAGCTTTTAGTAGAAATTTGCTCTTTTAGATGCCGGATGGCGGCAGGGGAATCGTCCAGCTGCAGTGCCGTATTCAACGGCTTAAGGCTTGAGTCAGGGACAGCAAAGATGCATGTCGCTGAAGGAGAAGAAATCTGAAGTCCTGTGGCAGTTCAGCCTTTATATATAAACAGCCCCGCCCCCCTCAGGCGAGCTTCGGCAGGAGCCAGCCATTGGTTGCCACAGCATGGTGGCCAGCCGGTTGGTTTAGAAAATTACCACTGCCCAACCAATGGCTGTGCAGTTTCACTGCATATTAAATAGGCTTCAGTTAGGGGTAAAAAAGGAGTTTTTCCCATAGCGTCTTAGCAGACGCAGTACAAGTGAAGTGTCGACAGGGAACCACAGTACAGTATATTTTGTATATGCTTGTAAGACTTAAAGTATATTGCAAATAAAACAATTTAGTCTTTTTCATTTTTATAATTTTGTGAAGTTCAACTCTTTGGGGTGAACGGTATGTGCCTCTTTAGATCTCTGCAGTTCAAAGACAATGGCATGGTACCGTGTTCAAAAATATGGTAATACAGCGGTACCCTTTAGTATTTTGTTGTTAGTGTAATAAATCATCCGTACAGAATTCTCCTCTAGCATCTGAATGTCTCCACAATAACAAGCTGCACACAGTTCAAATAAACTTGCTCCAAACAGACTGCTGAGCTCCCAGTGTGGGAATCTGGGTTCCTCTGATTTCTGCTTACAATGCACAAAAACTGTCTTCTTTATGATATATTGCCTAGGAGAAGGACCAGGGCTGCCCATTCATTTTATTCCCAACCTGTTCCACAAACCATCTATAAAATATAGGTTGGGAATGAGACACTAAATATAACTTTCTCTATAGATATAGCTGTTGCGAAGTTCCCAAAGCGGGAGAGAAGAGATCTTGCTTATCTAAGCAGTGGTCTCCTTTGAAAACAATCATTAGTTTTAACGCTGTGACTACACTGTGTTATGTTCAGTTACGTACATTTTCATCACAGCTATTAGGGTAAACTATAGATATTGTCCTGTTGAAATCTGTATTTCTATGCTGAGATAGAGTGGAAAAGTGAAGCCCAAAGTGTCCTTTTGCAAACTATGCAGAAAAACAACATGGTAACATTACCTTGACATTTAAAATAAAATAAAATAAAATAATTTTACAATAACAGTGTACAGTACTGAGTAAAAATTATTCTGACTAAAACTGATCAGCAATTGCTTGACTTGCAAGAAAAACAATATAAAATACAATATAAAAGTGTTCTTTCTTTCTCTATGATGATGAAATGGTACAATATAGTTACACATAAACCAGGGCCGCTTTAAGACACACACGCAGTTTCAGGTTCGAGATATTAAACAAAACCAGAGCTCTGCCTCATTAACTCCGTCTCAGTAGGAGGGATGCAGTGAATAAGCTAATCAGGACAGAGTAGGTTTTGGAAACTTTGCTGGGATAGCAGCTATTTTCTCCCCCTTTCCGACTTTACGTAATATATGTAATGTATTCCACAATCCACATTATGCAAATGTACGAATGACTAACCTTAATCATCACAGACATGAACCAGATATAAGAGAGCTACAGACAGCAGACAGACAGTGTGTGTAAAGAGAAAAAAATGATCACAGACCTCAGATTTCAAAACAATAAAAGACTAAAAGACAAAATCATGGCATACAGTCCTAAACTCCTCTGAAATGAGAGCACAGTGCATGAAGGAGTGTGTGCTGTCAGATTTATGTGGATTATGTGGAAGGTGAATGAGATTTAATTTCACAGCTTGATGGCCTGGCAGATATTCCATAAAGAGTTCCTATAAAATCAGGCACCACATCACTAATGGCCCATACTGAGAGCGTTTGCCCTCATCCCTCAGAGACGGAAGTTTGAAGGTGCTTTTATATGGATAAAAAAAGAATAATACTTCGTTATTAATTCATTTTATGGAAGAAAAAAAAAGTGAAATTAACAAGTAACTTCTGAGTTACAATCATTCAAAAGTATATGGATTTTTTTGTTTTTGTTTTTTCAGTATTAACTGTTGAAATCTTCAGTAATTGTGATTTGATTATTCAAAACCTCTCTTTTCTGCAAGGAATCCTTTGTATTTCTTGGTAAAAGCCCCTTGTACAGCATTTCTAAGAAACTCTTCCTTTGGAGTTCTTTGGCCACACAATAAAGAAGCATCGAACCATGAATCATCACTCTGTGGTGCTGTACTCGTTTCTCAAGGCGAAAGACAAAAAAACAACCACCGGAGGAAGAAGACGTACATCTTAAATCTTATATATATATATATATATGGAGACATTTGTTTGTTACTTATCCACATTACATTTGCATTACAATAAATTAATAAATGAATTCAAAATCTTTTCAAATAAAGAGTATTAAAAATTCAAAATCTAAAAATAAAAGAGTTTGAGTGTACTTTAAAATTACATTTAATTCGCTGTCACTTATTGTAATTATGAAATTTACATGCAATTTCTGAGTGAAAACACCTTTCCTTTCGTGCATGTGTGCGTGCATGTGTGTGTTTCAAACGCTTCAATAGCATTTTTTTTTTTTTAAACTGGTAACACTTTTTTTACTGTAGTTCAGGGGCCCATTCTCACTACTGACTAGTACTTAGCAGCATGCATATTACAAGCATATTGACTGAGTATTGATAGTTATAAAGCACGTATTAATGCATGAACATATTCTAGATGCCTTAATCCACCCCATACCTAAACTATTAATAAACAGCAAAATTAGTTCATTGAAGCAAAAGTCATAACTAATAGTAAAATAGCTAAATTATTACCTTTTAACTGATTACATTTGCTTAAATATAATATCATCAGCATAATGAACCGAGTACAACATTTATTTAAAAACTCGATGAGATCAAGTCTTATACTATAATTTGGTAGCAATTTAACATCAGCAGCACTCGAGCTGCACAAGCTCCACAAGTGTGAGTAAAACCTGATGATCATGTGCGGCATGATTTGAGACGGATCCAAAAAAAACATCTTGAGGCAGAATCATCAGCACTTCAATGTTTTGCATATATCAAATCCTTAAAATTCTCTTCATTTCCAGGTTTAGAACCTTATTTGAATCCCTTCCGGACTCCACTTTACAGTACATTTGTGTCTAATAAATCAAGTACAAATGCAATGCACAATGTAATGTCCTCTAGTCTACAGCTTCTCTGACTCACTGTCACATAACGAAAGTGCTCTTTACTGCCTACCTGATCTTTTTCTCCTTTGTTTGGTTTGCAGAGAAAATATCACCATCAAAGCGCCCATCTTTGCCCCTCTCAGTTGCTCTCAGATGTTTCTCTTCGGAGTTCTCCTGGAACAACTGTGGCTCTCCTCAAGTGCACTTTGAGTCCGGCTTTATTCTTCACTCGTGGGCATGAAGATCTTGAGGGTTTCTCCTGCCGTCTCACTAGTTTTGATTCTGATCTCCACCAGTGCCTCCGAGCTGCTCCACTTTGGCACAGTTGAAGAGCAGTTTAATTAAGCTCCCTGCGTTCTCGCTGTACGCTCGGCTCCGTGCCCCCACTCTTTCAACAGATACTTCTTCGCCGGAACCGAAGAAGAGGTGGGAGGGAGCGGAGAAAAGAGGAGAAGGAGGAGGGGGAAAGGGCACAGTGTGAAGGGAGCACTGCCCGAGAACGGTGTTTGTAGACTTCTGTTCGCTGGCTGCTTTTAATTCAAGTGCACCAATCTCACATTGCGGCGCTCATTAAGACGACTGAGATTAATGCATAATCATACATCTACTTCGAACCAGCAGTTCTCAACGGCGCACACCATTCATTTAAACCGATATTTCTCCTGTGAGAAATGCAAAAAAGCTCTTTTAAAGTACCGGTGTGGTGACTAGAAAATTGGTGGGCTGCCGCAAAACCAAAGTGACTTCTCCGGAAAAACATATTAATCGTGTTTTTTGGAGATTGCGGCATGTAAACAACAATTTGATCTTAATCAGACAGGCGTATTGGTGTGGTAATTGCTATCCTGCAATCGCAAGAGGTGTAATTTAAGAGCGGTGTGCATCTGAGAGTCCACTTAATCATGGATCCAGGAGGAGGCAGTGACACATGGGGTTTTCTCAGAAAGTATCACCGTGTGAAGTTAGCGCTGACTTCCATGGAAACTCGAACCCAGGGGCTGGTGGACGGAGAGAAAGGCTCTTGAGCGTCAAGAAAATGCATTATGAGACACTTGGGAATATGTTTTTTTTTTTCCCACTGGCAAGCCTCTCTTCTTAAAGCTACTGATTAGCAAAAGCAGGCAGAAATGATTGCCCATGAATGTGTGGGTGTGCAAATTGCAAACGTAAAGAGCCTTCGCTTTGAGACACGGTTCAAGCTGTTTCCAGCTCATTCTTGCAGCTGACAGATGATGGCTAATTTCTCACAAAAGGAAATGTGCTACGTACATTTGAATCGTTCAAACATTACTCATTTCCTTTTCTGTAAAGTACTTTGACATTTCATATCCACTGGGATTGTTTTTTTTTTTTTTTGTGCTTCTCAACTGGTTTTGCTTTAGGATGCAGATTTAGGAATGAGATTTTGTACATTGGACATCAAGTTTGCAACTAGTACAAAAATCGTTAGGTTTGGTTTGATCTAGTTATTATTATTATTAATTTTTTAAAAAGTAATAATAAAAATACAGTAATTAAGATTATATTGGTTATCGTAAAAATAACTAAATAAATGAATATATTAACAAAAATTAATAAGCAACATAGACTAATAAATATGTATTATGTATATTTGTGCATATTGTAAATATATATATATATATATATATATATATATATTATATGTGGTTTATGAGGACACAAATTTATATAATGACATGGGTATGACATATGTATTTCTTGTGTATGTATATGTATTACAATATGAAGGTGATTTAAGAGGACATTTTCAGTGTCCCCATAATTCAAAAGGCTTAAAAAACATAATCTAAAATGTATATAGTTTCCTGTGAGGGGTAGGTTTAGGTGTAGGGTCAGTGTAGGGCAATACCACATACAGTCTGTACTGTATAAAAACCATTACGCCTATGGAGAGTCCACATAAACCACAAAAACCAACGTGTGTGTGTATTAGATACACACACACACACACACACACACATTAGTTTTTGGTTTACAAAATATATGTGTGCTGTGTATATTCATATTTTATATATAAATACACATGCATGTATATATTTAAGAAAACATTATGTTTGTATATTAAACATATTTATGTATGAATATAAATATATACATGTAAATACTTTTAAATAATTTTCTAAATATATGCTGTATGTGTGTGTGCAATTAATCTTTTTTACTTTACATAAACATTTATTTATTTATGTATTTACACTGTGTATATAATTTTTATATTTTATAAATATGTATTAATGTATTTATTTTCGGCTTAGTTTTTATAAAATTTGTTTTTATATAAACATGAACTGCACAAGTAAAAAAAAGCAAGATTATTAAGACTGATTATTAAGACTCACAAATGATCCCAAGTGAATGTGTAATGTGACCTGGTTGAGTTTTCTTATCATAGTTTTGTTCATGTTTTTTGAGGATGAGGGCATGTCACACAAGCTGTTTGTGTTGGCATCGTCTAATTTGGCTCCAAATGCCACAACGCTTGTTGCTTTTGACGTCAACAAAAAACATGGGAAGCATTTTCTCCTTTTTATTTATTTATTTTGCCATATACTATGCATGCTCGTATGTTAGTAAGCACCATTTTTGCAAAGCAGACCCAGGATGAATTTTTGGGCCAGCACCCACCTGCTGAAAATCATCGGTTTATTTGATGAAAACATTTGAGTTTTCTTCCGTGGCCATCAAAGGTCATAAAAGTGTCATAAAAGTTTATATAAAGCTCCATCGCTAGCTTTTTTCACCACACTGAGCTTCACCTGAAGCAGCTGGAGAGGTCAGCTCACCTCTAAACACAGTCCGTCACACACATACACGGATACGCTCAAATCACCCATCTCTTCCACCCACACCTCCGCTCATCCACAAACCCTGCGACCCTCCGCCAATTCACCACAAAGAAGCGTCATCAAAGGCCAATTTTCTCAGCGTGTCAATGGCCACTTTAGTGAGCTCAGTGAGCGGAAATGATCTCGAGGTCCCTGCAAAACAGAATAAAGGCAGACAGAGGTGCCTCTCTCCCCCCGCTCGCTTTCAACTTCACTCAGACAGAGATCTATGAAATATTTTTCCGGAAAGCTGTGTACGGTAACTTCCTCTGATACAGGGGTGAAGGGAAGAAAGCTTGAAAAAAGTCAAGGGGAAACAAACATTTAATAACCGTCATTCCGCAGGTTGAAAGTTGAAAGAAAAATGACCCGTTTGAATAGATTTCTGTAGTCAAAAATGTGAAAGCAGGTTTTGACTGCATGGTTTTGTGGTTTTCTTTTAGTTTTGTACCAATCACAAATATTATTTGCCATCACTTTAAATGATGGTGGTTATTTCTTCTAATTCATGGAAAGCAGCAGCAAACACTCAAATAACAGGTATTTACAGGGTTCACTTGTTTTCAGGATTGACTCAAAGTCTGTTCAC
>JAUMHR010000052.1:25710338-25720575 GCA_032361145.1 Enteromius fasciolatus
AAAGACTCGAAGGCGATTGGTCTCTCATGCGAGATCCCATATGTAACGTCGAAGTGATTCGACTGAAAGGGTAACCTTGTATATCACTGTACCAGTATTAGCTTGGGTAAAAAAATGAATAGTCTATAACTTAATCCGACTCTCACTGTCTTGGATTGCCCTTCAATCTGAATTGTAACTGAGCACTGACCTCTCTAAACTAATTTTCGCTCTCATTTTATGCAAGTTCGAAGTAATGAATCTGAATTTCCCCAGCGAGAATCTGCATATTGGTCCATTCTGAGAAATAATGCCTGTGCTTTATCTTGTTTCACGAATCAGAGAATGGCCATTCAAGCAGACGGGGAGCTTCAACAGGACGCTGATAAGAAAAGCTCACAGTAACCCTGCTTAAAATTCTGTAATTGAACACCCAGATCTTGGCTGAGAAACTTTGCCTCCATTTTGAGACTTGATGTAATGTAACAGTGAAGGCAAGAGGCCCTTAAACAGGCAAAAAGAGCACAAAGTTAACAGATCATCTGCTGTTATATTATGTCATATGATAAAATCTTTAAAGACCCTATGGAATCAATTGAATGTGTGTATTGTCAGGATCCTGCCCTGACTGTCTTGTCTTTGCTCAATGTCTCTTTGTTTTTGTGTCTAAGCACATGGTTCTGTCTCTGTTTGTGTCCCACCTTGTAAACCCCTTGTTTAGTCCTTGTCTGCTTGATTTTTCTTCACCTGATCCTTGTGTATGCTGCTCCATATATTGAGTTTTCCTTGTGTCTCTGCTGGTTCGTTTTGGTGCTTTGGTATTATCCGACGGGCCGGGTTCGGACAGATATTTAGAAAGGATGCTCGGGTTTGGATCGAGCTCTGTCACATCAGCGCGAATGTGCGCCTGTGTTATAACGTCGCTTTTTGCCCTATGTGCGCTGATGCTCTCATCTGTTGACATTTCCGAACGCCTTGCTACAATTGCTTAATAAAAGCGGGCTTTCTACCCAAAAAATGCATGTGTCATTAGTATGAGAAAAAAAATTAATCGGGCTGGGATCGGGCTCGGACATAAATATCTTAATGCCTGTCATGTTCGGGCCGGGTTCGGTTACTGCTCTGTCGGATGCGGGCCGGGGGCTCGGACAGAAAAATGCAACCCGATCCGCACTCTAAAACAGATATCTGGATAGTTTTGAAAAGAAACCTTTCAAGGATATACCACCGAAAAAGTGGAATGGGACAAGAAAAAGAAAGAGCCCAATAATAAATTGCATTGGCCAGGTCAAATGTACCTTTTAAAGGAAAATGAGAGTGTGAAGTCTAATTTGTTGAAAATCCTGCATACAAGGAAACAAAATAAGGTGTGAAATGAACTGCTTATGGTGAATCAAATGCAGGATGAAATATGAAAACAGAAGTACAAGAGCTTTGATAGCTCTCAGTCACAGTAAAAGGACTACTGAGACTATGCAGTTTTTTCTAATTACTATTCTTACTAATATAGTATTTTTAAAAGAGTATATTCATGGGGGTTTCGATGGCTTGTGGTTTTAAGCAAAAACGGCATCAACTCAACAGATGCCGGTGTTAGCTCTCCATGAAAGCACTGCTGAATATCCCAGCCCAGAGGGACCATTTACTGCACTGGCCATATTAACCAGGTCATCAGAGACCCGAAAAAGCTCAGCCTTGAGCTGTTTATAATACACACAACATGAAGAAAAGACAAAAAAACAATCAGATTGGTGCTTGTTAGGAGTTTCTAAGAGAAAAAACACGTGTTTGTGAGCGAAAGAGAGAGAAAGTCTGGTAATAATGAGGAACTTTAGGCAACGCTGATGATTACTTCATAAATCACTCTTGATCTGGCAGCAGGGGACTCGCTGTTTCACCCCGAAGGTAAAAAAAAAGAGTGCAAAAGTGAAGCAAATATCCTGCTTCTCTTACTTTTCCCAGAGCTATGAAAGACATTAAGTACAGCTTCCCTCAAAGGACAAGCGGGGTTTATTAATCTGCCTCAGCAAAGTGCTTAAAATTACATATTCAAACTTGGGTTAAAGGGATGGTTCATCCAAAAGTGAATCATTTACTCGTGTTATTTCAAACTTAGTTAAAATACCATATAATTTCCCAGCTTCAAAAAAAAAGTTTTGTTAACGTTTGCATGAACTTCTATGTTATTTCAGAAATGTCCTCTAAAGGTTCAAAAAGTGCCATTTTTAAAATAGGAAACACTTTACTTGAAGGGGGTTGCATAAGACTGATACGACACCTTCATAATCATGACATGACATATCATGAACATAAAGGGTTTTATGCATGTTTATTACAACTATCATTAAGTGTCATTCGCTCAGTTATGTCATTTTTAATGCAAAGATGATACTGTTAGAGATGCCTTTGTTATGACAGCTTGACATAAACCAATACTTCATAACCTGCCAGCCTACAAGATCCAGGGAGGTGTGGTTGGATCGACATCTAAGGGGTGGATTTTAGAATCAGGGGGTGGATATGGGTAGATTTAGGTATATGTAAGGTGGAAGGAGTTGGATCTGGATCGAGTGGGCTTGAATTTGTCATTAAAATTATTTTGTCAAATTGTTTTATGACAGAATATTTATTTATTTAATTGTTTAATTTGTTTTATATTGTATAAGTAATGTCATGACAAAGACACTGACAGGTAATGAAGTATTGGTTTATGTCAAATTGTCATAACAAAGGCATCTCAAACAATGTCATCTTTGCATTAAAAAATGACATAACTGCGCAAATGACACTTAATGACAGTTGTCATAAACATGCATAAAACCATGTCATGATTATGAAGGTGTCATGTCAGTTTTATGCACACCCTTTGTGTTACCTTAAACCTTGGTTATCCAAATGTATAGGAAATATTCTCATTTCATCTTTTTATTGGAACGCTAATTTTGAATCTTCTCTGAATTTTCTGAAATAAGCAGTAACATAACAAAATATTCTGAAGCACTAATTAATCATAGTTAAAGTTACAATGTTAATGATGCATTAACTAATCATAACTAATACATTTTTAAAACCAAAATTTATTTTTTTCTAGTTAATGCTAGTTAAGGAAGATTATTGTAAAGTGCTAATGTGTGTGCTTTTTTAGTTTAGTTTTGTTTTTTGTGGCATGCTTTGAGAACTTTTTGACCTGAAGACCTGAGAACTCTGAATGAACATTCTATTGACATTTGTTTGTAACTTTGATAGAACATTCTGAGAATGTTCCCTGTTAAAAGGGTTTCTGTTATTTTATGGCATTGTGCATTCACCTTACACAACTACTTCTATAACTACTTACATAAACTTTTCTACTTTTGTGTTGTACAGAAAAAAAAGAAAAAAAAAGTTTAAAATGATATCAGCGTGAGTAAATAATGACAGAATATCCATATTTGGACTGCCATGAAAATGATCTAGGATAGAAATAATCATCAGTGAAGGCATAAGAATCATAAAGATTTCAGAAGCTTGTAATGTACATTACAGAAGTGGAAAGCAATTTTGCAGACAAACCGATTTGGAAGACAGTGTGCTATTATTAAAATATTAGGTTATGAAAACAGCAGTTGGTGCCCTTGACATTTCTGAATTATCATCAGACATGACTGATGCTCGGTTCTCATCCATTAGAGACTGAATGAAGGCATCATTAACGACAGGCAGGAGCATTTTAAACACTTACAGTGAATCAGGAATCAGGAGTCCAGACAGTAAAGGTTATGAGAGGTAAAAACTGTCAGTATGTGACAGTAATAAACTAGCACCTTTAACATCAGTAAGATAAATAACAAGTGGTCACATTATCAAATATAATATACGGGAGCTATAAAACTATACTAAGTAAAACTAAGTATATTCTAATCTATTGACTTAAAAACCATGCGTTCAAATTTAATCAGGAAAATTCTAAATTTTTTTTGTCTAAATCTCCACAACTTTCAGAGCCAGGATAAGAAGTCTTAAAAGACACATCTGAATGGTCACAATACTATCCAGCAAAGCTCATGGCGGCCAAATGGGCTTCACACTGTGGCATTTGACAGGCAAGAACGTTAAACTGTAATTATGTTAGGATGACAACAGTAAAATGTATGATTTTGCACATGATGGAGCGAGCCCCTCTGCTGCTCTTTTGATAGATTTGTTTCATGTAATGCAATGACATCTGCTTAAAGCTTTTGTCAGAGACGCTTCATCACCTTTAGCGTCTTATCTTTCATTTTGGCCAAGAAGCCTGAAATGAAAGATTGATGGACATGTAGGTCTGTACCACGGAGATGAGCTAACTGATGTCCTCACCTGTCTTATCATTGTGAAAACGCATTAATGTCACATCACGAAGACTCAAACCACTGGGAGTTTTAAGTTCAGAATAAGAAATTTTGCAAAATGTTTTTTTGTGTGTTATGTGTGCATTGTTTCCAATGAGACACTTGCTTCACATTCCCTGTGAAGAACACCTTAGCAAACATTTTAAAGAAGAATATGCATTACAGAATAAATATATTTGAAACTAAAGGTAACACTTCAGAATAGGGGTCCAAAATAATGCATTAGTTAAGCATTAATTAATGGTTAATTTGTTCATAATTAAGCATTAGTTGAGCAAAAACACACTACTAATTAATGATTAAAATGTTAGGTTAATCTTTAATTAGTAGTATGTTTTTGCTCAACTAATGCTTAATTGTGAACAAATGGACCCCTATTCTGAAGTGTTCCCAAATTAAATTATTTGAAATATAGCAAATTTAAATATAATATCAAATGAAAGCACAGTTAAAGTTAGGGCTGCTGCTAAGATTTTTCAAGTCTACTAGTACAACCTAAATTCCGGAAATAAAAAAAAAATTAAAGAATTTCAAATCACAAGAGCCAATATTTTATTCACAATAGAACATATAGATAAACGGAGAAATTTAAATGAGCCTTCCGGTCAACTCATTCCTATTCACCTATGGCTTAGACCACTTATCTCTGAATTTTTTGATGATGCTATGCACTGTAGATGATGAGATTTGCAAAGCATTTGCAGTTTGACGTGTTTTTAACACAATCTTTTTACACACTTTCACAGATTGGTTTATCTGAAAGAGTTTGTCCTCTGAACCTTTCCAACTCATTAAAGTACAGTAAGATATATCACTTAAACAAAACACATTTACAATCTGACTGCACTACATAATACTGTAAAATACTATACAATACATTAGCCCTCACTGTCTTTATTTGTCTACTGAGGGAGTCTGGTTGAGATCAGTATATACTACAGTAATCAGCAGAGAACATTTCTAATAACAACATTCAAGTGGTTTGTGGTAAAACAAACTTAATCACCTTGGTTTGACTTGAGCTATTACCCAAGATACAGTGAGCCGATTAAAGCCGATTTTTTTCTCTGCTATCAGAACTGTCATATTACAAACTAAATATGGGTTAAAACTGGGAAACTGGGTCCCATGTGCTCAACAGGTTTGTGAAACAGCTGTAGAGAGACTGAACTTCTAGAACGGTCTATAAAAAGAAAAGTAGATAGAAATCCGCATTTTTAGACAGGAATAATTTGGATTTATGGAAAATGGTGGGCTGGGCTGGTGGCTAAACTATGTATCTTGTGTTCAACAGAAAACTGTATCTTAAAAGGTTTAGATGTGATCCAAAGTATTCCCTAAATTGTTCAAACCTCTTTCAGCCTAAAAGAAGATCTGCACTTTTCAGCTGCATCAACTAAAACAGGCTTATCTGTCCAAACAGAACATGTATCGTCTACAGTAAAAGGTCTGCTGGTGCCAACACAGTTTTTCCATGGCCTGGTTTGTTTAGCTTAATCTTTGAAAAAGGTTATGGAGCTGTCGGACGACATACATTCCCACAAACCAGACTTCAAGCTGAGGGTAAACACAAGACCAATCCTCCCTCAGGAACCTAAACAACCAGCTGCACCCACTTCCAGCAAAGAGGCTTCAGGGTAACCAGAACAGCACTTTAACAGGAGGAACGTCTTCTTATCTCATCACATGCTTCATGAGCTTATTCAAGACAGAGCTAGTTACACTAGACAGACTAGACAGAGCTAGAGTGTTACACCAACACCAAAGCCAACTGCAAACAAGGAGATGTGTTGGACTGCATGGATGGTCATCATCATGTTTCACATTATATGTTCAGTTTATGAGAAGAATTGCTGATGAACATCTATGCTGTGGATTATGTGAGAATATTCTGAGGTGACTACCAACATCCATCCTAAAATAAATGAAAAATAATAACATAATTTTAATAATAACAATAATACATATTTTAATTTTATTTTACACTACAGCAGTAAAATTAAAATACTTCTAGTATGTCTTGATGCACGTCCTGATTTTACAAAGTTCGATGTGTCCTTAGGTCAACATATTTTGTTAACCCTGGACCAACATTTTAATGCAAAAATATAGTCATGACCATATCTCTACACCTAAATCTAACCTTACCCATGAGTAATGCCTAAAATCAGAGGAAATGATAGACGACTGACACTGATGTACAAGCACCAAACACTGATTGTAAGCCTAAACTTCACAAAAACTGTAAACTGTTTCTTTAAATCTTGACTGGTTAATCACAATGTTGTTCCAGGGTGTTGAACCAGGGACATGTTGCACTCAGCAAAATCAGGTTAGCGATGTTTTGATATAGTCATTTCTTCACTTGCAAGAGTTAAACCCACAAACTTTTATTTTGAAAACTAATTAGGATTCTGTGAAACGTACAAACCATTCTCCTCATAATTCTAGTAGAAAAACATGTTGGACATTATGCAAAATGTGAAGACAAATTAATGTTGTACATTTCGAAGTAAAATGCATCAATCTAGAGATAAAACTCATTTAACTTCTTGAAGAGAATAAAACAAATCTTTGCCTTGACTTAGCCTGGGCCCGCCCATACTTCCTTTGACGCTACATTCATTTCACGAGCGGAGTTATTAGTCTGGCCAAGCTGCAGTTTTAGAGCATTTCAGATTCCCAAAAAAGTGTGAACCAATGAGAAACGAGCTCCCACTAATAATAATAATATTAAAAATAATAATAATTATTAATATTATTGTTTTACACTGTAATTTATAAATTACAATATTTGTTTTAGTTTCTTAATAGTCGTAATGTATATGTTCACTAGCAAGAATTCTTAGGTTTTATTTTATTTTGGCAGAAACTGGGACACCATTAGGTTTTTGTGTACATAAAAAAAACAAATAAATAATAATAATATTATATATGTATATATATATATATATAATAATGAAATATTTATGATATATCTTAAGTATGTTTATTATTTTATGTTACTATAGTAACAATACAGTATTTATGTCCTAGTTTCCTAACCTTTCTTTCCTGATTTCTTCACTTTACTTAAAACAATCAAAAGAAACCTACAGGGAGACATTTATGTTTCTGTAGACAGGTTTACAAATCCTTCTCATTACAAATCTCATTAAAAATCCGTAATCATTCGTCCACAAAAGTGCTGGAAAATGCCTGTAAAACCCTCAGCCCTGGCACACATGAGATTTGCTGCACTTACGGTGAACTGAGCCTCTCTGACCCGATCCGGACCTTCACAGTGTGAAGGACGCATTGCGGAAATCAGCAATGCTATCTTCAATTTAATGTCTATGGCCATAAACGATAGCTCAATGTAGCTGTGAGCGAGAGGCTTGGGACTGTGCATGTTACTGTGGTGCTGTCAGTGCATTTACAGCACAAAACAGCAGCGGTGGCCATTAAGATGAAGAACTCAGTATCAAACAACAAGACAATGTGGCGCACAGAGAATGCATATTCAAATACACTCAAAACAAGCCAGAGGAAAGTAGCCAGGTTGCCTTTTCTTCTTTTTTTACAACTCACAGAGATGAACTCTGCTAGCTCAGGCTTTACATAATCATCCCTGAAACACGGCAGGGCAAAGTCATAAACATACGCACAGACCTTGCATCAAAGTCACACGTTTTAATGCACTGAAGCAAACATCTTTCCCAGAAGTGAAAAAAAGGGGGGTCAGGAAGCTTACTTAAAAATTCTATTACAGATTGTGTCAAGCTCAGTAAAAGATGGACCCTTTTGAATCGCTCACCATGGCTCACTGTAGAAAACCACACACACACACACTTGCTTCCATCCCTCACTGCCTGGCTTTGTGAACAGCTTTCCTCTCTATATTCTTATTTCACTGATTGCTGGCTAACACCTAATGTGATGCATTATTCAGAAGCGACACCCAGTGCTTGAATACATCAATCACAGCCGAGATGTAAAGGCACTGCTCTCTTATAAGTCAAAGATATAAGCAACCTGCTATAGTTGGCATTGGAATATAAGTTATTTTCAATACGCAGGTGAATAAAAAAGTCATTGTTTGAGAAGAAAACGTTGATTAAGACCTCAAAACAATCTCATTTTCATTCATAAACTCTGTTTATTCTATCTCTAGTGGCATCCGTCCTCCATTAGGCAGTGTGTTGATGAGGCCGTGCAATCAAGTGTAAACAAAATGGGATGCTTAATTATTTGAGTCTGTCCTTGCTTAAATATGAATGTCAGATTGCAGTGCAATTAGAGTGCACAAGACATTCAAAGGACATGACATTGCACGTCAAGAATCTAATCCAGCTTCTGAAAAACAGCAGTACAAAGAGTTCAGATTTAAATGACTTAAAACACCAGAGCTCGGTCATAGATTATATTTTACACTGACATCTTTGGCATTCCAAACATATAAAAGAGTACGAAGATCAAAGTGCCTGGTAAATTCATGCTTTTTTGGGCAAATTAAAGGAATTCTTTATAGGATTTTCTTTTTTTTTTTTTAAGTTTAGTGACTTTGGAGGTTGTGTTGAATTAATAATCAATTGAAGATTCTGAGACAAGACAAGATTGCTACAAAAATAAAAAGGCATCTTGTAATCTTTTCAGAACATCAGAAAATCGTTCGCCAACCTGGCAACTCTCACCCTTGAAAGTCTAATAAACAGAAGGGGTCTCAACTAACGGGTTCCTTTAGGCTTAAAACATTTTGTTGTTTCAATTTCCTACTTCCATTTACTGACTCCATAATGACATATAACTGCAAGAGCATGTTTGAGTTCTCATAGTCTAGTCATGTTGCTTTGGGTTAACAGCTTGACATTAGAAAAAACTAAACTCTTTCAACATAATTTAGCATTAAACTGCCATTTAAAGAACAAATTTAGGTAATGAACTGAATATGGCTCATCAGAAAAAAGCCATTATGCTGTTTGCAAAGCCTTTTCTTTCAAAAGCAGAAATGCTTTGGATTGAAGATGGATGTTTTCTTCTACTAGAGTCATTGCAAAAAAGCAAATGGTGCCTAAAAACCTCTAAAAATAACCTAAAAAAAGTTTTCCTGTTGAACTTCTCTTCCTTTTTTCATGTCTTTCCGTTGTATAGAGCATTAAAAATAAATAACTATATTTCATTCACAAGTTATGCTATTGATAAAGCACAATTAAAACAACACAGGGTTGACCAATGTGCTGTACAATAACTAATAGAATGAAATATAGTCCTAGAAAAGAATAAAAAGAGCACTGGAGGAAGCACCGCCAGAAATGGCATAAGGTTGGGAGGAGAGAACTAATATGTCAGGATGTCTGCTGTAGACCTTTTTCAGCAATGCAACTGAGACACACTGAATAACTCTTTAATGAAGATGCATATTTGCTCTATTTATATATTGGGGTTTTTTTGGTATGCCTCTATAGTGCTGTCAGGAGTTGTTTAGCAGTTTCTAAGAATTCTTGAAAAATGACTTATTATTATCCAATTGTAAAAAAACATCTTGGGTTATTCCTCTAACGTCCATCTAAAAGCATCAGTGCGTCTGAATCATATGAATTTATTCTGGCGTTTGGGGCAGTGCTACAGTACATTGGCTGCTGCTGTAGAAGTGAGTCCTTGTTCTTGTCACTTGTGTCCAGAGGTAGGTGTTAGCTCTTTTCCACAAGACTGCCAACAGAAATTACAGTATCTGTCAAATTCAGAAGGGTAACTGTGCACGGTCTCCAAAATATCCCAAAAAACTGACCTCGAGGGTTTTATGACATGACTCTAATACTGAATTATTAGCCTCTATCATTGACAGACTAAAAACACTCCCTGTCATTAATAACAAAGTACCTGACATGCATTTTTAATTGAATCTTTTA
>JAUMHR010000052.1:25835852-25851492 GCA_032361145.1 Enteromius fasciolatus
GGTGACTGGGATCTGATTGAGGGAGTGAAGGTGGAGCCTGGCGTGGGCTCAGGTGTATCTATAACACATTCTGTGTTTTATTATTTCTGACAAAATGTTCATCATTTTTTATTTTATTGACCTCTGTGTATATTACACTGCTATTACATTAGACACGATTTATTTCTGTAAGTTGTGCTGTACATTTCAACATACCTTCTGATGTTCATTCATGCTTATTTTATTTTAAAACTAGCCTAGCCCAATCACGGCCAGATCTATCTCAGCACGTTCCAGAGGAAACCTGGTACCAAAATCTCTCCAAAATCATGTTCTGTGTAACGTGCTGTGTAGAGCAGACGAAGGAGTACGAGGAGGCCGAAGTAAAATATATACAAAAGACTTTAATCAAGAAATCAAACGTGGAGCAGTATCCAATAATCCAAAAATAGCATACACACAGACGAAGGCAACTGTTAGGGTTTAATTAACTTAAACTGTTTAATTTTCGATTTTTCTTAATAATCAGTCATTAAACTAACGTAAAGGGTTTAAGTGCACATCTTTCTGTAGTGTTTGGACTGTGACGTTATTGTGTGCTTGTGGAATAGACGATGGTGAGAGATTTTCATCTTATTAAAGAAATATGAAGAAATAAACCCTTTGTGCTCTTTCCACCCTACTCAGTTAGCTAAAGCACGGAAGCAAATAATGGCACATTTGAATCGTGCATACATTTTAACGTTTCATCTGATATTTTTCTTTTAAAACAGAATACAGTTGATCACCGTTTTCTTAGGAATGTTACAACTTTACTAATGGTGAAACTATCATTTTGGCAAAGTTAAGCAAAGCGTTCTCAAAATGTCTTAAAGTTAACGTTAGTTGTATCAAATTTAAGTCCATAAGGTATTAAATGTAACAAAAAGTATTTCAAGAGGTCTTATATTTGGGGACAGAAAGACAAGAATGCCATAAAGTTTAATGTGATGATTAAACTTCAAAAGGCTATGATTTCATTGAATAATTGTGAGTGGCAAGTTTCAAAGTCCTGTGCTGCTTTGTGTACTGTTGTTACTGTTATATAAGCCCCTAGAAGCCTCACCTTCTGGCAGAGAAATAATTATTTTGTATTTTCGGTTTTTGTTAAAGCAAGTTTTTAGCAGTTTGCCAAATGTAATCAATTGCATTTTTAGGTTTCAACTTAGAATAATCTACATTTCTATTACTGAATTAAAAATGTAATCATTGAACTTGTCTTTGCTGTTAAACTGTACTGAGTGTTCTTGTAACAAATTGCATTTCATGTGTTTACAGATATGTGCAGAATTGGAGACAGAAAGAATTATGATAGGCCCATTATAATCAACAGTCTTTGCTTAAATGGATCCACACTGAAAAACTTATGCAGATGTTTGCAAATCGAGGAATTGGACAAATTATTAACCATCTTGGTACCCACTGCACAGGTACTGTAAGAGCAACTGCACTCAACAAAACATTTTATTAAAGGGTTAGTTCACCCCAAAATAAAAAAAAAAATATTTAATTACTATTAATTACTCACCCTCATGTTGTTTCAAACCTGTAAGTGTAACGTAATAGAGTTCGAGGAGGCGTGCAAATTCAGATGCGACATGCTTTATTGGATGGTCGACGAGCAAACAGACAGAGTAACAATACCGGCAAACAGGAGCAGCATAGACAAAGGCAATCGGGTAGTCAGGAATGCAGAGGTCGACAACAGGTAATCCAAAAAACAGAGACAGACGAAAACAAGGAACACTGGGTAAGCTTGGAAGCGCAGAGAATCACGCTAGAGACAACAATAAAACAACATAACAACAAATGAGATGGGCAGAGACAACAGTTCATGGAATGAGTCCGGGCACGAAAACAGAGACAAACACACACAGAGTTTGTTGGGCGCTGAAGTGCCATCCAGTTCTGGGTTGGCACATCCAGCTGACCGTGATATAGCCCCCACTCAAAGGAGTGGCTTCCAGACTCTCCAGACGGAGCAGGCGGCGGAGATGCCCTCCTGTACTGAGGGTCCCGATTCACGTTGAGGAACACTGACCTTCTGGCTAGCCCGATGAGCAGCAGCACTGCTCACAGGCTGCCCTGTGAGAGTGAAAGTACGGCGCGGGAAAGTGCCCGCAGTACAGCAAAACAAAGTCAATCAGCTGCTGTAATGTCCAATCGTCGTCAGGCAGAGAGTAGAGCATCTCGATGTCCAGGCCAGCCAAGAAACACTCCTTAACGACGTCCTCGTCGGCCTTGACGTGGTGACACCCATGGGATTGATCTACTGGAGGGAATGGAGACGGGCGAACCCCTTTCTGGGCGAACCAGACAGATCTGTAGACCTCTCTCCGGGGCTGGAAAAGCCGCTCGTACCGGCTACTCCTTCCCAGAGAGATTGGCAGAAAGACATTTGTGGTTTTGTTATCTGATGTAAAAGCACAAGAAAAGGTTGCTCTTTTGGATGCTCCTGTGTCAGCTTCGGGGTTGTTTGGCGATGTGGTTAACACTGTAGTTGAATGGCACCAAGAGGCACGGAAACATGCTGCGGCTTTAAGAAGCATGCTCCCGCGCCACACTTTCACTCTCACAGGGCAGCCTGTGAGCAGTGCTGCTGCTCATCGGGCTAACCAGAAGGTCAGTGTTGCTTCACAGATACCCCCGTGAGCCCGGGGTACCGGGGAGTGGCGTGATATGAAAGATCTTAGGGACGTTATTGTGACCAGGAAATCACAGAAAAAATCCTGATAACAAAATTTTTAGAGAGAGCAAACCCCCGAGAAGACAGATGGGTGGTGCCGCAGCAAATTACGGCTCCCGCCGGTCTTCTCGGGGTTTTTACAGCCGGTATTTCGTGGTTCTGAAGAAAGACGGAGGGCTGGGGCCCATATTAGATCTCAGGCAACTGAACCGCTCAGTCAGCCAGCTGAAGTTCAGGATGCTCACGTTGAAACAAATAGTGAATCAAATCAGGTCAAGAGACTGGTTTGTCACAATAGATCTCAAGGAAGCATATTTTTACGTGTCCATTCATCCGTCTTACAGGAAGTTCCTGAGGTTTGCCTTCAAGGGCAAAGCGTATCAATACCGGGTTCTCCCCTTTGGTCTAGCACTCTCTCCCCGTACATTTTCAAAGGTAGTGGATGCGGCCTTAGCTCCGTTGTGGCTACAGGGCATTTGCGCCCTCAACTACATTGACGACTGGCTAATTTTAGCGCAGTCCCAGAGCAAAGTAAGCAGACATCGAGATGTCATCCTAGCTCATTTAAGAAAATTGGGGTTAAGACTAAACACCAAGAAAAGTGTGCTTTCTCCGGTTCAGAGAACCACTTTTCTGGGTGTGGTGTGGGATTCGGTCGCGATGCGGGCACAGCTGTCCCCCGTTCAAATCGGCGCGGTCCTACAGTCAGAAGAGTGCAGGAAGGCCGGTCTCTAACAGTGAAGTTTTTCCAGAGACTGTTAAGTCTTATGGCAGCAGCATCAAATGTGATCCCGTTAGGCCTATTACACATGAGACCACTGCAGTGGTGGCTAAAGTCTAAAGGGTTCTCCCCGAGGGGAAACCCATTTCACGTGACCAGAGTCTCTTGACGCTGTGTGCGAGCCCTGGTTATGTGGAGAAACATGGAGTTTCTCAAGCTAGGCCCAACTCTAGGAATGCCGTGTCAACGAGTAGTCCTAACAAACGATGCTTCCCTCACGGGGTGAGGGGAGTGGAGATTGCATCCAGATGTTGTGCAGCGAATCTGGACAGTCTTCTACAGAGCCGAGGTGGACCTGTTTGTGACTCAGGAGTGTGCACAATGTCCCCTCTGGTTCTCTGTAGTTCACCTAGCTCCATTGGGTCTAGATGCTATGGCACAGACATGGCCGAAGCTCCGTCTGTATGCCTTTCCCCCGATATCTTTGATCCCAGGAGTTCTGGAGAGAGTCCGCCAAGATGCGGTCAGTTTACTGCTAGTAGCCCCGCGTTGGCCGGGGCGGGTATGGTTTTCGGACCTGGTGTCTCTCCTCGACGGTTCTCCGTGGGAGATTCCGATCAGGAGAGACCTTCTGTCTCAAGTGGGGGGGTCGGTATTTCACCCTTGCCCGGAAACGTTGAAGCTATGGGTGTGGCCTCTGAGCCCTGCAGACTAGACCATCCACAGGATTAGCTCACTCCACACTTAAGGTGTATGTGGCGGCAATTTCGGCTTTCCACTCCCTTAGTGATGGTTGCTCAGTGGGCAGAGATCTGCTAGTAGTGCATTTTCTTCGTGGAGTGTTTCTCAGGGACGCACACAAGTTCCGACTTAGGACCTGGCTTTGGTACTCAGGGCCCTCTCTCAAGCCCCTTTTGAACCGTTAGAGCAAGTCTCTGACCGTCTCCTGACCTTTAAGTCTTATCTGGGTGTGGTGTGGGATTCGGTCGTGATGCAGGCATAGCTGTCCCCCGTTCGAATTGATGCGGTCCTACAGGCAGTCAGAAGAGTGCAGGAAGGCCGGTCTCTAACAGTGAAGATTTTCCAGAGACTGTTAGGTCTTATGGCAGCAGCATCAGATGTGATCCCGTTAGGCCTATTACACATGAGACCACTGCAGTGGTGGCTAAAGTCTAAAGGAGTCCCTTTTGAACCGTTAGAGCAAGTCTCTGACCGTCTCCTGACCTTCAAGACTGCGGTCTTATTGGCACTGGCTTCGTTAAAGAGAGTAGGGGACCTTCAGGCCCTGTCCGTGGCCTCCTCATGTGTGGACTTTGCGCCCGGTTTGGCTAAAGTCTTCCTTTACCCGCGAGTGGGTTATGTCCCTAAAGTCCCTTCAGTTGGGAGTCAGAGCTCACTCAACTAGAGGTGTGGCAGCCTCAAAGGCCTTTTTAGCAGGTGTCTCGGTTCCAGACATCTGCAGAACAGCGGGTTGGTTGTCCCCTGTGACCTTTGCCAGGTTTTATGGGCTAGACCTCCCCGCTACCCCAGGCTTGGTTGTCCTCGTGCCTTAGTGTGCTGCATCCACACAGGCGGGGGCTTGGGAGTCTGGGGGCGTGGGTATCTCGTTCCCAAAGCGTTTTTGGATGCAGTTCGAGTTCCTGAAAAGGAACGTCTCAGGGTTATGTATATAACCCCTGTTCCTTGAAGGAACGAGACACTGTGTCCTTTGCCACACCCCCTGCGCCCCCTCCTGGGCGCTTGCTTCATGCCTGAGGGCTGGCATGCACTGATTCTCACGTGCTCTTATACTTCCTGGTCGGTGACGTCACCCGATGTTTTACTGATGTCCTACTACATTTGTGGGTCTGGTAACATTTCTTTTGTGTTACTGTCATTGCAGAGCTCTTAGGTTAGATCAAAAACATTAATGAAGGTCTTGTGAGTTTGGAAAGACATGAGGGTGAGTAATTAATGACAGAAGTTTATTTTTGGGTAAACTATACATTTAATTGGAAATATTGCACAACTCTGCAAGACAGAGAGTTTCTGAGCTGTTTGCCTATTGTCTGTTTCTGAGTCTATGTTTCCCAAAAGCATTGTAAGCTTGAGTTGATTGTAGCTCCATTGGTTTCAGTTGGTCTACAATGTACTTAAGCTTACAATGCTTTTTTTTTTTTACAATGAAATGTTTCTTAGAACTACAGCTTGATTTTTTTTTTCTGTAAATGTGCATTTTTTAGTGTAATTAAAACTGTAAAGGCTAAATCGTATAACTTTTGTTGTTTGCATCTTTAGACTAATGACATTGAAGTACCTGATTGAAGCAGTCTTTATATGTAGTCCATGGTGAGTATTTTTTTATTTTTTTTTTTTATTTTGATTTCAGGAGGTGATTCTGAAGACTCATGGCATTTTCACACGATTTGAAATTGCAGACAATGAAGATATTGTAGGAAGATAAAGTTCTTATGGACCCTAGCAGTATACCCTATGCAAAGCCATGTTTTTGGGAATGAACTTGAGCAAACCTCCTGAACTCTGGTACACACATTTGAAGTTATTTCTGCAGCCAATTCCTTTTCCTGGAATAAGGTTTGATTGGTTACGTTTTAAATTTCAATTAGAAAATGACTGTAGTTTGATATTTCTGCTATTTTGTAATTGTGTAATGTAGTTTCAACTGTATTAAAATGAAGGTAACTGTAACACCCACACTTGACCGTTTGTTACACATCTTGTCATTTATAATTCATTACAAGAAAATCACACAAATGTTTTGTTAAAGGAAGGGTAACTTTAAACCAAAATTATTTTGAGTAACTAGAAAAAATTGGATGGAACCATTGTCCATCATTTAATTGAGTTGTTTAAAACAACCCTCCTTATGTTGATAAAGTAAAACACATTTGGCCAGTTTCTAATAAACCAAAACATGTTCAAAAAACTTAACTGGTTTAAGTTACAGGGAAGTGAATATATTGAGTTGGTTGGACTTTACAATTTCATATAAAATAGATTTTTATTCTCATTCAATTGTGTTCACACAACGCAAAGTGTTATCATATATTCAAAAATTGCATCCATGTTAATAAAAAACTATTTACTTGTGTGGAACCTCAGTCCATATGTTTAAAGAGTCTTTTTTTTGGATTGTTTGAGTGAGTGTGCGATGGCTTTAGGGAATTCAGTAGCAGAAGCAGCGAGTGTCCCATGTGTGTCCCCACATCACATGCAACAGGAGCATGTGATGGAACAAAGCACTTAAGATACCAAAGACAGGAGAAGAGGGAAGCAATTCCGATTGTTGCGAATACCCAAGACAACCAATCCACTGACTCTTCCCCCATGGCCTCTCTCTCTCTGTCTGCATGCACTGCGATAGATATATCTAATGCATGACTTGTGAAGTGCATACATGTCGGAATCCACTACTTTGATCCGTTGTGGCTATATAGCACTTTGTTTAAATGTGGATATGACAGAATCAATGTAGATAAGCCAATTTTATATACACAGTCTCATTCTCTCTCTTACTCTCACATAGCAAACACAACTCTTTCTCTCACACTGAGTGCACTATTGACACTTGACAGTGTTGATGCAACTTAAAACACAGCCGGCGTACGCATGTGTGCGCACAAAACCACCCTGCACAGCTAGAATGAAAAATGTTTTTCATTTTGCCACCTGCATCAAGGATGAGGTCCCCAAAATACCTCAAATCTGTCCATCTGTCAAAGTGTCACAGCCTATGAATCATCAGTTGTCTTCAGTGCAGTGCGGTACGACTGAGCAAACTTCTCAGGAAGCAAAGAAAACTCTGTCTCACGGTGTGTAATAGACGTTGGCGGGGGAACAGATCCTGTCAGGGGTCTCCGAACAACTGCTGAGGTGAAGGGCTTTCAACTTTATCATCTCAAATTTTAAGAATAAATCTGTGTCCTGAAGTCTGAAGTGCCATTATCATTTAATGAAAAGTTGCCAAAAGATGCCAGAGTTAATAGATGCTTTGCCATTCATCTCCCGACATGAGGTCCCAAAAGACATCATAATTATGCTGCTGCTTCAGATACTTCATTTAGCCAAATTTTAAAGGAACACTGAGTGTATCCTTTGCAGAAAACACAGTGTGAGAAAGTGCACATTAAATATAAACATTTAATTTAATACCAAACCTTTCGATAAAAATAATTGAATTGAATTTAATTGAAACTAGCGCTAAGTTGATGTCTCAGGGATCTGTCTGGCAGTGGAGCACGAGCTGTTAGATCAGAGCAGTGTGTGATGTGGAGGAGTTTAGTGACAGACCAGGCTGTGATCTGCTCTGCTGTGATGATGGAGTCCTTGCCTCGAATTTCAGCTTCTTGACACTTACATTACCATTCAGTCTCAACCTATATATGCTCCATATCAGGTTAAGAGTGTGTGCACCTCAGTACTGATCTGGGACCAGTTGTATCATTTGATAGCACGAGAGATAGCAAACCCAGGACACTAGTTTTAAGCCAGGTATTGCAATTTTAGGGACAAACTGGTACGCAACTACAGTTTTTATGCCATTCTGTTTTTTCCAGACGCTAGGACCAATTTCTCATTACTTAGTTCACTTTTGCAAAACTCTTCACACAATTATCCTAACTGACTTTCAGCTTGGCAAAGCAGTTCATTTCACATTCAAAATGCACTACAACTAGCAAAACACTTTATTCAGGTCTCAAATAAATTCATTCTTCCAGAACACTAGCAAAGGTTGACAGCCGACAAACACACTTTGTCACCCACAAAACAATGAGCTAAAAAACACTAACAACATGTAGCAGTACACAGTGTTTTCTTGTGTAAAACAAGGACACATCTCTGTTTATAATTGCAATAAATATTGTTTATAACTGCAATATATGTTACTGGAATGAATCAGACATGATGCAGAATTCCTCAATATTTTATGTTGTTTATTTATTTCTTAATAAATAAGTAATTGCAAAATACAAGAATTTGTATACACATCATCCACTGATACAGATACAATAGTAATGCTAATCTATAAAAAATCAACAGCAATAAAATAGTGCTGTTGAATTTTGCTGTCTTATTCAGTTTTGCATTATGTTATTGTTTTGAACATAAGTTTAAAAGTTTTGAAAACAGTATGTAAGCATGTGCAAAATGTGCTGTACGTACAAGATTTTTGCCAGTTGTTGTGTCTGAGTGAGAAAAGAATTCATGAAATTTGGGAGATGTAGTCATTGAATGCATTTTGTGCCAAAAATTGATCCTCAGTTTAGCCCACATAGACTTCTGTAGTGCTCACTGTGTGAAGAGTTCTGCAGGTCCTAGCGTCTTGAAAAAAAACTGTAATTAGTTAAGGATTATGAATAAGGTGCTTTTTTCATAATTAATTATTTTGTTAATAATAATTATTTGGGTTGTCATACACTATTAGTGACAGTAAATAAATGAAACAACATATTTTAGCATGTAAACATGCAAAATATGCAAGCGTGCAAAAATGTTGCTCTTCGGTCAGTATAATGTTTGTACTGACATACAGTAAAGGCATGTCACATTACATCTCTCTCTCAGTAAGACATGTCAGTTACATTGATCGACTCAAATGATGAAATTACAAATCATTCAACTTGAAATTCCACATAAGCTCTTAAAACTGGTTCTATCCTCTGAGTAAATGCCTTTTTTATGTTTTTTGATGATTTAAATGTCAATGCTGCTTATGGCAATACAGTTGCGGGCCTGCATGTTTGGTGGGGGGAAGGAATCTATTCTCTACCATATCAATTTCATCCTTCTTTTATTTTGTTTTTACATCCTCAAATATAAAAGTACTCACAACTAAAATAATGGAAAATAATTATGCCCAATTTTGTAGACAAATTGTATTTTTAAATGGAAGTCTGTGGTGTTAGTGACCACTTGCAAATCAGCAGAAATGATCAGAATTATATAGTTTTTTTAGCGATTGATATTTTTAATACTGGAGTTTGTTAATTCCTACACTTTTAAAGTCACAGCTCTTTATATAATAACTTGATTGTCTAACGATTGAGCCTGCAGTTTTGTATGTTTAATGTTGAATTACAGTTTTTTACAGATGCTAGGACACATTTCTCAATACTTAGGTCACTCAATACAAAACTCTTCACATAATTCTCCTAACCGACTTTCAGCTTGGCAAAGCAGTTCATTTCACATTCAAAATGCACTACAACTAGAAAAACACTTTATTCAGGTCTCAAATAAACTCATTCTTCCAGAACACTATCAAAGATTGACAGCCGACAAACACACTTTGTCACCCACAAAACAATGACCTAAAAACACTAACAACATGTAGCATTACACAGCGTTTTATGTGTTTTATGCAATATATGTTACTGGAATGAATCAGACATGATGCAGAATTCGTCAATATTTTATATTGCCTCTGACCAGCCTCTCTCATTGAGAGACCATGATTTGCTAAGTGATCAATTCTCTTGATCTTCCTCTTATTCTTCTTCACTTCTGAACTGAACAATATACATACCTTATGCATTACAAAAAACAAGAAAATGTATATATATGGAGAAGGCTTTATTGAATCTTCCACCAAAGCACAGGGGAGATGGCAGCACGAGCTGCAACTCTTGCATGCTGTTTTACCCCAATATGTTTTAATGTTATAAAATTAGCATGTCATTTGTCATTATTAATATGTCTTGCCCTTATGAAGCAGCAATAATTTCTCAGAGAAAAGATCTTTTTCATCTCTGACCTTGAGCTTGTAAACCTACATTCAACCATATTTCTAAATCACTAAGGCAGCGATGTTTTATTCTTTCATAGATCAAAATATGAGGCTGTGAATGCCTTTTACCTATAAGTGTATATTTACAAATGAATGATTTTAATTTAAACAAATGACTCAATTCACTGATGATGTCAAAGGCATGATGACTAATGCTTTGCCTGGCGTAGCGCCACAAATGATTGGTTTTCTATTGCATCAAAATCAAAGTTGCATAGATCATGATAAACCGCTTGGATAAACCAATGTGGCCTGGACATCACTTTATTAAAGACAAAGAACTGAGAACTAAAAGGCTCTTAAAAAGAAAAGATTATTCAATTCATTTTCTGTGGTGATAACTGAAACTGAATGGTACATGTGGTTTCATGTGAGATCTTACAGCACAAGGTTAACATTTTTTTAAACTATAATGTTAGTTTTCAGACAGCAGCACTGATGGAGCTCCATGTAAAGTGGACTGGTTCACCAAAATTACATATAAAGATAGCTTCGAGCAGCGATTAATGAGAGGATGGCAGAGAGAACCCAACCAAATGCAATGGGTAATTAAAGACCCTTTTAAATCAAAAGCGGTTAGCATTTTTTAAAATTTTGTTTTAATTTGTGACCACAAACTTTTAAGCACTTCAGGGCATGGGGCCAAAGACACCAAGTTTTAAAACAATATGCCAATGATTGAAAAATAAAATATACAGCATTATATGACAAAATTAAAAGTGGCCGACACCTATAATGACTCAAATGACAATTTGATTTTGTTTAGCTCGGTATGTCACACCAAATCTAAAGAGACGAGCCAAGTTGGTGACTTTGTACTGTATTATACGTTTGACTGAATTGTTAGCTTTTGTCTTTATTATCTCATATGTAATATGTACTTTTTATAATGGCTATTATTGTTTATTTAAACTGTTATTTAACTAAACAATTTGTGTTTTTCATCACGATTGTCGATTGTTATTTTTTGGCATACGCCACGCCTATCAAGTAAGGGTACTGTTGGCAGTGGAAAATGTACGCTGGATCAGGGTGTTCCGTACCGAATCATACTGTGCCGTATTGTACTGACCTGTACCACTCAGTTTAATGAGCCATTCAATCTGTATACCAAATTTCATAACTTTCCTGCAAGCGATTCTATGGTCAGCCATAAGCTCAAGAGCAGAAGAAGACGCATCTTCAGTGCTTGGCCTCTAAAATATTCTCCTCCTCTATTGTTTGGACAAACAGATGCACATTATACCGAATAGGTGAATGTTTCTAAAAATTGCACACTTCATCTTTGAGCTCAATACAGTTCAATAATAACCACTTAAAAACAAAAAACAAACAAGCCAAATCTGATTATATTCTTTTCTTTTTAAAACCACAAGGCCTCCTTGAGTCAGGCAGCATTGCATCCAGGGCTGTACCTTGAAAATTCGGTAGACGTGATTGTCCTTGAGCTGTCCTGGATGGCCGCCTTCACCCTTCTGGACTCCCAGATCTATTTACAGTCCCTCTATGCCTCTGCCAAATAAGAGGGGTTCAAATAGGGCTGTTAGGGGCCACTAGAGAGGAACTCATTTTATCACAATATATGCTGAGAAATCAATGCAGCCTTTGAAATGGCTGTTTTCTTTATAGGCAGGCAGGGAAGTGTGTGGCAAAGGGTTTGTGTGTGTGTTTGTGCCCAGCTTGTGTGCACATTCTGTTTTATATGCCCCAGCAGTGGAAAAAGTAAGATTGGGAGAAAATGAACCAACAGATGCTGTTTTGGACCCGTGTAAAGTCGTCATGCTGTTTTGTCGCCCTGATGGTTTTGCTTTTAATGACTCAACAATCAAAATAAAGTCTATTGCAGCACTAGTGTGGAGGGTCAATGTAAACAACTCCAGAATGTCATCATATTTGGATAGTATTATTTTGAGATGGAGCCAATATTGACTTAACTGCGATTGCCCAAGCAGGGAAAAAAACTCTGTGAAAGTCTGCGCTGGATCATGTTTTGTCACATGACAGTCTTGGTGGAAGTTCAACTGGACATGAAGTTTTCATCTTTTGCAGAAATATTTAGCTTGTGATGAATTGTGTGAAAGCCATTCATCCTTTTCTTTTACAATGAAAAACTTGACACTGGAAATGGTGCAATTTGAAGGGCAAATGTTAATGACTTTAAATGTATGGTAAAACGAAACAGACTTAAGAAAGATACATCATCAGGAAATATGGATTAATATAGAGTCACAAGCCTTAATGGCATCATTGGGTGTGTATCATACCAGTTCAATTGTATAATATTTTATTACATTTTACTTTTTATATATTCATGTTGTAGATCAACTTCACTGTTCCAAGTGTGATATTGCTCTTATGAAACACCTAAGTAAACATATTAATATTTATATTTTGGGTAATATATTGTCAGTACCTTTTCCGTTGAAACATGCCTAAAGTTCCACCCCTAATCCCTACCACTAAACAATCAAAACAAAAAGATCATATGTAAAATATGAATGATGTTGTACAAATTAATATGAAGTAAGTACCAATTGGCCAAAACGTAACGTACTACACATTTGAGATTGTGTTGCAGTGAAGCAGAGTATCTAATTAGAGTTACTCTGTTCTGAGTAACTCAATATGTTCTGTTAGAACAAATTGTTTGAGTGAATGATTCAATAACTCCCTCAAAGTCTATGAGGTGACTACATACTAACATGCATTGACAGTCACTGAAATGCACAAACCAAGTCGTTTAGAATTTGAACTGTCATCAGCAACTTTTGAACGTTGCATATAGCAAATATGATTTGAGGACTGTAACTAACTAATGAATAATCAATTTGGACACCATACAGCCACACCCTATTTCATGGACATGTGATGTGTACAGTACATCAAGCCTGCAAGATCTTGAGTAAAGTTATTTATATATATATATATATATATATATATATATATAAATATAAATTAGGTAAGCTCTTATTTATTATGAACTGCAGTACTGTTCTTTCTTTACTATGTCATTTAGATTTTCTGCCGTCTCAACATCTCTATCATCGACTGTTTAAGCGAGTGCTATTTAAATAGTTTTGTGCATTGCTCCCGCCTTCTTTTTTTAGCAAAAGAGGCTCAAAAAGTAACAAGGATGTCAGTCACCGGCTAAATTGTTACCATTCGCAGAGATATGTCAGTCTTGATTTCCAGGGTTAGGTTGTAGTTTATCTTCTTCTTCCATCCAATTAGGATACAAGTTCCCTTTAAAAAGTCGACTCGACATTGAGGAATACCATCATGCCTGTATCCTCATCACAATCAGCAGTACTGAGTTCTCATTTAGATCACAGACGGGATAAACCAGCACTCAAACGCTTGAACATGCAACGTGCAGACTCGCCTTTTCCCGTCTTACACATGCACAGATACCGGCACGCGCTCTCACGTGCACACAAACACACCATACGGAGGGCCGGCATGTGAGATAACCAGCAAACCCGGGCTGACAGGCTCGGCTGGGCCATTATTGAATTGCAGTGAAGACTATATTACTTTAGAGTGAGATAAAAGACTACATACAAGACAGATGGGAGGGGGACATCAAACAAGACCGTGTCCGTATTGTGCCAAGAGTAATCCTGTTGAAGGCAGCCTTGATTTCCCTTAGGCCAGGTGCCATTTCTCCTTGAATAATTCTACTCTGGCTTTGACTGTTCTTCATCCTCCCCCTCTCTTCTTTCTTTTCTCTTTCTCCAGCACACTCCTCCCATATCCGATGTACTAACGCGGGGCTCTGATGATATGATTGAAATTCTTCAAAATCTTTTAATTTCACCAGGTGTGCTGCCGAGGCCCATTCTTGATGCCTGAGCATACAAAGGAGAAAAAACCCGAGGGAAATTCGCAGCACATGCATGCAGGAAAGCCTTCCAAAGCAACAAGCACCGGTGTCAAAGCGGCTTGCTGGCAACAAGCTATTCATTATCTTAGGTATTTATTGGACTTGTCTCGGTCCTATGAGCATCATTCATGCCTTTAACAGCAAATTAGCTTCGATGCACTTGACAAGATAAAGCAAACTAGGGAACGCTCTCAATAATCTGTGTGGTTTTGGAAGTAATAATAATATTAATAACTCAGAAAGAGCATTTCAAAAGCTCCTAAGGTATTTTGTTTTCTTTAAGTAGTTTTTTTCATAAAGTGATCAAAGGGATTTGTGAAGGTTTAAAGGTGTTACAGTTATTTGGTTATTTGTATGGTTAAGGATTATATTTAACCCTAATCCTATGTATTACATTTTGAGTGTTACCTCCCCCCTCTGGAAAGGCGCAACTGAGCTGTGAGTACAAAAAAAAAAAAAAAAGAAAGAAACAGTATAACCGGGGAGGGAGAGGTGGGCGCCCTGGAGGCAGGATGAGGGAGCAGAGTCATGCATTGCCTCCAGGGCGGATCAGGAGCCAGCTGAGGCCGTGGTGGATCAGGAGCATTGGGAGGCAGATCAGGAGCCGGCTGAGGCCATGGTGGATCAGGAGCATTGGGAGGCGGATCAGGAGCCGGCTGAGGCCGTGGTGGATCAGGAGACTTGGGAGGCAGATCAGGAGCCGGCTGAGGCCGTGGTGGATCAGGAGCCTTGGGTGTCCAGCTCTAGATGCCCTTCCCGCCCACCCTTTCCAGGATCATGGCGCACGGGAGGCGCGGCAGATGCTGGAAAGCGCACGGGAGGCGCGGCAGGCTCTGGGAGAAGCGCTGGAAGTGCGAGCTCAGGGACTGGAGACCAAACAAGCTCTCCCTGCCACAGACCCAGCACGTGGCAGGTTACGGGGAATGCTGGCTCGGAGGGACCTTCTTTTAATGCTTACTCTTCAATGGGTTCAGGCAGTGCAGGTTCATCAAAATGCTCGGGGGGCGCCGGCTGGGAGATGCACTCGGGAGGTGCGCTCGGGAGGCGCAAGCTCGGAGGTGTGCTCGGGCGGTGACAGAACCTGGCGACTTCGCCGAACAGCCAACCAAGAGCCAGGCAACTTCGGTACGGGTCCCTGGAAACGTTCCCCTGGCATGGGGTAAGGCGGTAGACCGTGAGCGAGGCTGTCGAGGATAAACTCAGCCCACGTAATGATGTTTTCTTTATAGGTCTGTCGATCTGTAACGTCTGGTGCAGGTTAAGTAGAATGCTGGAGACGTGGAGTTGCAATAAACATATCTTTCTTTTAATAATAAATCCAAAAGGTGTTTACAAAACATAGAGGACACCAAACATAATCGTCGACGGACAAAACTTAACTCAAAATACATCGGTTAAATACACAGCACAATGATTACAAGACACTACACAGCTGGGGAAACACAGGTGGAAGGAAATCAACTAATAGTCACAAATGACACAGGAAGGACCAAATAAGGGCAAACAGGAAGACATGAACTGAAACTAAACTGAAACCAAAACAGG
>JAUMHR010000052.1:25860423-25879516 GCA_032361145.1 Enteromius fasciolatus
AAACCCATGTTTAATTTTGATAATTAAAACTTATGTAACCGAGTGCAGAAATGAATGTGAGTAATCTTACCTGATACTGATATTACAATAGCCAGTCTTAACAGTTTACGTGATCTGGCTCTTTAATTGTATTTATTTATTTATTTTTATATATCAAAATATATTAAATGTGCGTGTGGTAAGAGCATCTATGGCATATCACATTGGCTAAAACACACAGGGAAACGCGTTATGAAAAATAATATCACAGACATCGCATTCAGACTCTAGAATTATCACAGAGGTTGAGAGAAAAACACTGACATGGCAGATTTGGATGGGATTAAAATCACCAAGTACTTCTGTGAAACAAAACATTCTCTAACGACCCCCTGTAAAACTAATCCCATCCAGATAGGGCTTTACTTTTAGTCGCTTTTTAGCACACATATTCTGAATGCTTTTGGAAGAATTCAAATGAGCCATTTTAATAATCTAGATTAATTTCTAAATTATATATATAATTATATCGATATAGGGGGCAGTTGTGGCCTAATGGATAGGATGTTGGGCTTGTAACCCAGAGGTTGCGGGTTTGAATCCCAGGTCCGACAGGGATTGTGGGTGGAGTCGCCCACTGCTCTGTGTGTGTGTGTGTGTGTGCACTTGAATGGGTTAAATGCAGAGCACAAATTCCTAGTATGGGAAACCATACCTAGCCAAATGTTGCGTCCTTTCCTTTCCTATATATTATATATATATAAATACACATACATGCAGTGTATATTTTCATAACATTTACATGTGTAAATTTATATGCATATAATTTATGTTAGAAATGAATATATTTAATGACATACACACATATACACATGACACATGACAATATACACAGCACACACAATGTACTACAATTTATTTATTTTATGTTATGTTAGTCTGTATGTAATAATAATAATAACAATAAAAAATAAAATGAAAAATGGGGATATTGCAACAAATTTAACTAGTAACACTAGTGATTACATAATGCTGTTATGTCAGAGAGGTAAACAATTTGAGAACCTCTGTTGTGCCCTTCATCAATCTCTTTAGATTCAGACATTTTTCTGGACATTATAAGAATATTTTCATATATTGTCAGAATTGACTCAAGAATTGGCAGCTCTCGTCCCTGTCCAGTGTGATCCAGGCTATTAGACAAGTGAAGCGTAGCTTTAGCTAAAGCAGAATACAGTTTAGTATGCAAAGAGTTAATGCATAGAGGTTAATCAGCTAGAGGCAAAGCGAATAGCTCACTGCTGATAAGACTGTTTGTGAATTGATTTGGTTATGCTCCATTGAAAGTAACAGGAGCCAGCCTTTGTTTCAGAGACACACAATGTCATTGTCCTCTTCAGCTGTGATGTGGAAGGGGAAAACAGTGGGTCAGGTTTACACTGGAAAGTCAGACAATGACAGAAGGTGGAGAAATAGGTTTATCTTATCCTGGTCCAGCTGGTGTTTTCAAGGGGTCAAGGTTTGGTTGGTTATGTCCAAGTTAACCTTCTGGTGAATGATGTAACTTCATTATCTGGCTGCTAAGAGCATGCTCCACTGACAGTAATTCAACCAACCAACAAGGGGGGCGGAGACATGAGTGGGAACCGTGACAACATACAAGATGGGTGATGACAAGAGTACATTGGAAGGAGTCCATGAATGAAAACAGACACAAAACATATACATACAGTTTGCAGGGAGCTGGATTGCCATCAGCAGGCTGGCACATCCAGCTGATCATGACATAGCCCCTCCTCTAAGAGACGGCTTCCAGATGCCTCAGGCTTAGGAGCCGGCAGGAACGACCTCCAGGGCGGGGCAGACAGCGGAGAAGCCCACTTAAGTGACGCAGGCGGTGGAGACGCCCACCAGGGTGGCGTATGGTGAACTCCGCTCCCGCACAAGATGGTCATCGACCACAACACCCAGTACAAGATGGTCGCCGATCGCAAGACACAGCGCAAGATGGTCACCAATCGCGAGTCAACAAAATGGCCGGCGATCGCGAGACTTTGCACTGTGTGACCACAGCATACAAGATGGCCGTCGAGCCTGAGCCTGCCCACAAGATGGCTACTGCCCCTGAGCCAGTACCCCTGTCTTCTGCCACCAATGATTCCTCCCAACCATTTCCAGGCGTCGTGAGTGCCACCCAAGAGGATTTCAAGGCTGGTCTTATGTACAATAGACTGTCTTCTCGCTTACTTGATCCCCCTTTGATGTCAGTAAGGGCAGCTGGGGCACCCAGGATTCCTGCACAGGCCATCATAGAGACTGTTTCTCTGTCCACCACGCTGCCGGTGATGGCAGTAGTCATTCTGAGTGTGTGGGCCGCACACTGTTCTGTAGAACCCCCTTGTGCTCCACCCCTACCCTGGACTGAACCCCTTGAGCCTGTTGTGGACTTTAACCTGCCCTGGCCCGATCTGCCTGAATCCACTGAAGATGTGGATCTGCCATGGCCCGACCCACCAGTGTCATTTTATGATACTGCTTTGCCTTGGTCCCAACCGCCTGAGCCCATCTGTGACACCAATGTCTCGGAGGACCCGCTGGTGGCTGCACAGCCTCTGAGTCGGCCTGTCGGGGCTGTTCTGGAGCCTAACCCGGATCCAGAACCAGCCACAGAGGCCTTCGAGCTCTTGCCCTGCCCTGAACCAGCCATGGAGGCCGTTAGTGAGCTCTCGTCTTGCCCTGAACCGGCCACGGAGGCAGTAATAGACTTTTCGTTCAGTCCGGAACTTGGCCGATGAGGCCAATAATAACCTGTCTCTGCTCCTCTATGCAGTTCAGTCTCCTGCCCCTCCCTGGAGGGCCTCTCCGCTGTCGGGTCCGCCCACCAGGGTGGAGCAGACGGCAGAGAAGTCCTCTTGGGTGGAGCAGACGGCGGAGACACCCACCGGATCAGAGCAGGCAGCGGTGACGACCACTTGGGCGGACTCGACAGCGGAGAGGCCCTCCAGGGAGGGGCAGGAGACTGAACTGCATGCGAGAGCCGACCCACAAGTTCAGCGTGACATTCGCGGCACGGTAATTCCCCCGCCCAGAACCGCAAGCGTTAATGTCCTCCTCCACCTCGCCCACAGTGAAGGTAGAACCACAGTACAGCAACACAAAGTCAATAAGCTGTTCCAAAGTCCAATCAGGGTCGTCCTCTGGCAGCGCATACAGTAATTTGGGGTCTAAGCCTGACAAAAAAACAGTCTTTGATTTGCTCCTCAGCGTGGTGGCTGAGAGCAATAAACTCCTCTACATAATCCTCTATCCGGCGCCCGCGCTGAAAGAGCGAACACAGCCAGAAAGACGGCACAGGGGAATAATCCTGCCTGCGAGGCAAAGAACAGTCTCTGTACTTACGTAGATCGTAACAGCCGCTGAGCCTTTGTTGACGGTCCATTCTGTCACGTAAGAGAGGCAAGGAAACGTGCGGGTTCATGTGCAGGCTGTTTATTAACAGACACAGAGCAAAACAGATAGGCTTAAGGTAGTCCTGGCAGGCGGGGATGGAGGAGGCAGAGCAAGAGAATGGTCAGAGTCCAGGCGTGGGTCGGTACACAGTAAATATAATCCAAACAGACAATAGCAACACAGGAACAAGAAACACAGGAACACGGGTGGAGGAACTAACAGCTTGACAGTGCTAATGGACCGTGACAACATACAAACACTTCCGGGATTTATACACATAAAACATAATGCATTGTAAATTGCTGTGCACATTACATATATTCAGAGTAATAAAAAAGTACAGCAGCATACCCTTGTGAGAAAAAAACAACTACTAAAACAACTATTAAACGCATTAAAAATTTATTAAAAAGTATGTTTATAGATCATTTAATAATTGTATACATAAAATACAATACATTAACACATTATTTAAAAAAAAACAGCAACATTGAAAAAAGTGTGAAATATTATGGCAGAGTTATCTTATCCATTTGTAGAACATTTCGATTATACCTGTATTACTCTGTATTACTGTAAAGTACTGGATTTTACACCAAAGAATTAATCAAAGTTACAATGCAGTTTTCTGAAAATAAAAATATATACTGAAAAAATACAGAGGTGAGTATTAGTGTATGTGCAAAAAGACAACAAAGGTAAAAGTTCAAGCAAGAGAACAGGACGGGACAGAGGGTGTTTTGGAGGTGGATGAGGAGATGGTATAGGGATGGTGAGGAGCACAGAGGATGATGGCAGGATGTGGCGAAGAGATCGTGATGTGAAGATGATGATGATGATCCCCCGGAGGCCTAGTGTTTGGCACATGGCACAGATCCAGGGATGACAACCCACAGCAGAGTCGAGGAAGGAGTCAAGATATTGATGTTGTGGCTGCTGAAAAAAACTAACCTATATGCCTCTGGGGGGTTAATACATGTCCATTGAATATCATTGAATTGTATTAGACCAATAGCTGATTAGCTGGCAATTCCTATCTATAGGTTTTCAGTTTTGCAGAAATGTATGTAGAGGCACGTATTTCCAATGATCTGCAACTGTTATTTAAATACGCACTTTCAATACAATTAAGCACACTTCCTTTTAAGAACAACTTAGGCTAGTCAGTAGTGAGGGGGTTAGGGACCTATGTTGGATCTGACTTAAGAAGACATACTAACTGTGTTTGTGATGCAGCCAGCAGCGATTTTTAGGAATGGAGAGGTGAACTTTACACTCAGCAACTTCCAAACGACCATGACACGAGCACAGTATCCAATTCAATTTACATTGCCACATAAGATGCCAGTCTTACCTTTAAACCTGCTCAGTGGCTTTAATGGGATTGTATCACTTCTGAAATATGGCTTCCGGACAGACGGCACTGCTGAGTCACGGGATGAATGAGGATCTTGGTTCTGACCTTATGTCACATTTCTTTGACAATTAGTTTGTGCAATCAGTTCAAACAAAGCCTGAGCAGATGCCCTTTTCTTTGTTCTCAATGAGAGTTTGTCCCCAGCGAACTCCTGCTGCTAGCGATAAAATGGCGTTATTAAAAAAACATTTCAAGAGGCGGCTAATAAAACAAGTTTAAAAAAAGCAGAATATGAATCCCCTATTTAAGCTCATGAATCTGCGCCAAATGATGAAATTTATTAGGTTGTGGGGCAGCGAGTCTAAATTTGTAGCTACATGAATACTAAGCTGAGATCAGTGGAAGCAAGAGAGAGAGAGAGGAACAGCCTAAAAACAACAGAGCATTGACCAAGCAGAGAGAACAGGCTCAATTATCATAAACATCCGGCCCGGCACTTGCTCGGACTGTAAATCCCTGCAGCCTCGGCTCATCAACATGCACTGGACCTGCCAGATTACCCAGGGCACTCTGTAATTTGCAGTAAAGAATAAAGACGACCGCAAAACAAAAACAAATATGAGATGATACAAATTAGGAGTGCGCCCAGTTAGTCTGTCAGTGCTGTAAATTTCCAGCGTGTAAAAATTTTGGTCGTGCACGAGAGCATGAGGGAATTAATGAGCTGTCCATCCGCGTTACTTTATTTCCTTGCAATGCTGGCATCTCCCGAACGGCAGTGAATCAATCTGCCTTTATGGTAATGATGCTTCAATGCTTGAAATTATTACATTAAATGGATTGCTTTGGTTTGGAGTGTCTGGAGGCATGCAGAGCCACATCCTCCTCACAGACGCTGGAGGCTTTGCATGACTGTGTCTTCACTTTTCTTCTAACCACATCTGTTTGTGACTTGATGCCTTCACACTACTCTGATGCTTGAACATTTCCATCGATTACGCACAGACCATTAAACCATATATCTGATATAAATGCCAGGCTGTTGTTTGGATTATTTTATCACATGCATAAATGTATGCCTCCAGAAGTTTAGGATGCCATTATATTAATTAGAAATTTTAACAAGGTCAAATAAATTTACTTTTTAGGCAGCAGAATCTGTCATACAAATTAAAGCTTAGAAAACTATACATATAAATTGATAAAAGATAAAAGCACATAACGTCTAGGTTACGTAGGTAACCCTCGTTCCCTGAAGGAGGGAATGGAGACATTACATATGGGAACTCGCATGAGAGACTAATCGCCTTTGAGCTTTAAGAAAAGGCCAATGAACATTGGCGTGCACAGATTGCATCCAGGTGCACCTCATGACTATGTGAGTATAAGAGTGCACCTATGCAGTGCACCTGCAGGTTTTTGCTAAGGAGTCGAGCCAGCTTCTGTGTGACCCAGGGTCATGGCAAGGGGATGTAACGTCTCTGCTCCCTCCTTAATGGAAACAAGGGTTACCTACGTAACCTAGATGTTCCCCTTCAGTGGAGTCACTCCGACGTTACATATGGGAACAGACCCGTGGAATGGGACCCCACAGGGCTGCCAGCTGTTATTGAAGCAGTTGGTTGGGGACATGGGGCATGTGTTTCTAACTTGCCCTTTCTACATGTGGAATTTTTTAACAATTCAATATATTGATAAGATTATGGATATTTATGAAAGGAAACACGGCCTTCTGGCTGACTGTGGAATAATGAGATTTCACCCAGCCTGCAGCCCTACAGATATCTTCTAGTGAGGCACCGTAAGCCAACGCATAGGAGGAAGCAACACTCCATGTGGAGTGGACTCTCAGCCCTAAGGGGCACAGCTCTCCCTGGTATAAATAAGCCAGGGAGATGGCATCAACCACCCAATGGGCCAACCTCTGTTTGGAGACATCATTCCCTTTCTGCTGACAACCATAGCAGACAAAGAGCTGCTGTGAATGTCTCAAGTTCTGAGTACAATCTACGTAGAGGCACAATGCACGCACGGGACACAAAACTCTAAGGCTGGATAGCCAGGCCAGGGTCTCAGGATAATGTGAATATCAGCCGGGCCGAACTCTAGGCCCTCTTTGTTGACAGAGAAGGCTTGTAGGTCCCCTACCCTCTTGATGGAGGCCAACGCAGTCAGGAGGGCTGTTTTCAGCGTCATATTTTATTTATATATATTTTAGCTCCACTGAAGGTGAGTGGCTCAAATGGGACCTGCCACAGGCCACATAGGACGATGACAAGGTCCCAAGAGGGTACAAAGTGCAGTCTCGGGGGATTAAACCATATCGCACCTCTAAAGAAACTCACAATCAGTTGGTGATTCCCAAGCGATGTACCCTCCACTGCAAACATACACTTTGAGAGTCGAAGGGGACAGCCTGGGCTCCAACTTTTCTTGCAGGAAAGAAACCACTGCAATTGGGCATCTCTGTGGGTCCTCTCCGCGAGAGGAGCACCAGTCGGCCAGCAGACCCCATCTAAGTGAGTAGGCCAGCCTCGTAGAGGGAGCTCTAGACTAAGTGATAGTGTCTATCATGGCCAACGAGAGAGAGGTCTGATGCTTACTGTCCAGGAGCCAGAAGATCGGGATGCGGATGCCAAATCGTGGCCATCTCCTGAGAAAGGAGGTCCTTCCTCAAGGGGATTTTCCAGGGAGGGGCTGCCACAAGGAGCATCAGGTCGGCAAACCAGGTCCGCAAAAACCAGTATGGCACTACCAGCAGAACCTGGTCGGCAACCTGCTCTTCGTCCTCCCTGATCTTGCATAGAGTCTGTGCAAGGATACTCACTGGGGGAAAGGCGTACTTGGGCCCTGGAGGCCAGCTGTGTGCCAGTGCATCCCTGCCGAGGGGCGCCTCATCGAGGGAGTACTATAGCTGGCAGTGGGAGGACTCGGGGTAGACAAAAAGCTCTAAATCAGCTGGACTACCTGGGGGTGGAGCCGCCATTCTCCAGGGTTGGTGGACTGTCGTGAGAGCTGGTCGGCTGCACGGTTGAGTTCCCCTGAACAGCGCGCAGTGATGCAGTATTGTCCGTATGGACCAGCATATGCTTGTAAGGACCAGAAACACAGCTAACAACTGTGCCAAAGCAGTCGGATGCCTATGCAGGGACCCAATGCTTGCCTGTTGAATACAGCACCCCAACTCATGGAGGAGGCATCCGTGTTGACCACGACATGCCTGGACACCTGTCCTAGGGGGACTCCGGTCAGTAGGAAGGCAGTGTCTGACCATGGGCTAAAGAGGCAGCAACACTTTGGGGAAACGTCAATCTGGAGAGTGCCACGGTGCCATGCCCATCTTGGGACTTGATCATGTAATCTGCGCTGAAGCGGTCTTATATGAAGCAAGCCCAGTGACGTTACTGCAACTTCGGCTGCCATATGCTCCAGATGCCTCTGAAAAGTTTTTGAGAGGAACCTCTGTCTTGTGCCTGAAGAGGTCCATGCTCTTCAGCACTGCCTGCGTGTGCTCGTTGGTGAGGCGGGCAGTCATGTCGACCGAGTTAAGCTCTATGCCAAGAAAAGAGATCGTCTGCATTGGAGGTGCTTGGTCTCTTTACTTTTAAAAAACAAAAACGCCTAGGCGTACCCTTCGTATCAACCACCACGAGGAGCTGGGAAGCTGTAACCAGGCTCCCAGCCGGGTAGCTAGGGGAATCAAGGGAACGTTGGCCGCCATGCTCACAGTGGGGCAGCCTAGGGGGGAAACAGGGAGGGGACTGATCCCAGAAGGATAAACGTCCTGAAGAAAAGTCAGACTGCTCTGGACAGCGCTTATCTGCTCCCCTGGTTCCCGGCTTTATACCTAAAGGGTCTATAGGGCCTAAAAGGTAGTGTAAATTTTTTTTTGGGACGATGTTGAAGTACTGTTATCTGTAATCTTCCTGAGAAACTTTAAGATAAATTAAAAACAAATAATACAACGTGTTTAAATAATAAAGTGTTTTCCCCCCTTAATACAATAAATGTTTTCCCAAAACAGTTAATATTGCCCTAAAACTGACAGTGATAAGGAGATGACAGTGATAAGGAGAAACTATACACCCAACACATTAAAACATTTTATTAGTGTATAAAATAATTCAGTAATTTTCACCTGGATAAAATCAAATGTGTTAAAATGACTAAAGTAAACATATTAATTACTATCATAAGATAACTCCCTCTTGGGGTCCCTGGATTAGTGGACTAACATAGACACAGCTCGCTTGTTATAAGTGATTTTTTAGAGGATTTTGACTCTAAGGATCAAGTAAATTGAGTCCTCTGTACCTCTGTCGCAGCTTCTCTTTTACAGCCATGAAATGACTATGCTATGGGTGTTCGTTGCATGATTTATATGACAAATGAGGAAAAAGCGAGCAGAAATGGTTTGCACTAGTGCATCGGGTCTCTGCTGCTCCCAGTAGGGCTGCAGAAGCAAGCACACATGCACTTCGTCGCGTCAGCACCTGTGCGGCCAAATGGAGCATCTCTCCTGAGGGTCCAGCCATGCGAGAGTCATGCACGACGCCCACCTGCATGTGTGTAAGCAATCCTTCTGAGTTTAGAGCACAGGACAGGAGCCGGGTTTGCTCCGTGGCGAGGCACGCTGTTTGCTGACTGTCCAAATGCTCGTCTCATGTTGGATGTCTTGTTCCGCTAATGGATGACAAAGTTAGCATTCAAGGTTCACTGGCTGGCTTTCCAAAAGGTGATGGTTTTTCTGTTGTTTTTTCTGAGTTTTCATTAAATTGAAGAATATATTTCTTCAGCAGATATCTTTTGTTACAGATGGAATATTTTGTTTGGTAAAACAGCTTTTGCCAAGTGAAATCATTTAAATGATTGAACAGATAATTTACATGCATTTGCTAACGGCACAATTGTTCAGATAACACATGAGAGGCTTCATAAGTGCCCTTCTTCAGACGGCTGTTATACGTGTAGGTGCTGATAACAGACTAGCTATAGACAGTCTAGCCAAGTGTTGACTGATAAAGTCTCCGAATGCATAGGAAGACATATTGCACCTCCACTCCGTAAAATTCAACTAAATCCATATTCTTTTTTTGCCATAAATGTTTATATTATGCCCATCTGCTTACTGACAAGCTAAAGACAAAGCCTTGGAATTAATTTCTATAAAAGTGGCAGTGCTGAGACAGACAGAGACTATAATTGGGTGCATCTCAATAAGTTCAGAAGTCAGTACACTGTCCAGGGAGTCAGATATTTTGAGGGCTGTCACTCTGTCCAATACACCATAAATGTTGAACTCATACAAAAGGCATCCAGCTCATTACTTTCTACCAGGCCTGTGTTTGTGTGTGTGTTTACACCAAGTTTTTATTAATGTAAAAAAAACATTTTATTCCTTTCCACCAGGGTATTGAAACTTATTACCATTATTTTTTATGATATTGTATAAAAGTTGTAAATTGCAGTATCGTGATCACACTACTGTCAAGACTAATAAGACAAAAAGCCCCAAAATAATACTTGAAAATACATGAAGACTGCAGTGAGAAACCCTCCACACTGAAAAGTATCCTAATTGCTCTTGTTGATGGTTGTACCTGCAAACCTTTTTTAAAATTATTTCTACAATACATAATCAGTTCAGTATACAAGTACTTATCTAACCACTGATTCCCAACACCTCACTAGACAGACTTGTTCTATAGATACCACTAAATGGGTATAGTACCATATTTAACACATCAGACTTTGTTGGTTAGAGCGAATGATCATCAGTCAGGTGTTTCTTTGTCTGCAGGTGTCCCACAAGGTTTGATCTTGGGCCCACATTTATTTTCTCATGTAAATGATATGCCACATATTTGTCTAAATTCTATCATCCAGATGTATGCATGCATGCTTATGACATTTTAATTTTTGAACATGCTAATAGTGCAATGTTAAAAATCTCAGAATGGCTAAAACACAATTTCTTACAACTAAGCATATTGAAAACTGTATGTATGCTTTTTTTTTAGTAAATTTAAAAGCTCCCATGCAGAGCCAGATGTAGTTATAGATGGAGAGATATACAAATTGTCCATATTTTAAATATCTGGGTGTATATATTAATAGCACTCTTACTTTTAGATTACATGCAAAGAAGGCATTAGCAGATCAGTTATGCTTATAAAACATAAGGTTTATCATTTTATAATACATTTATTGCCTGTCAAAACTTTTACCAAACTTTGACCAAATTTGACATAGTATGCAAATGTAATCACATATTACTCTTGCTATTTCTCTTATAGAAGAAGCAGTAAGAATATTACACAAGTTGAAATCCAGCCAGACTGATTATATTATTTTTATCTGAATACTATTATGTATGAGTATTATCCATTTTGCCCATTTACTTTAAAACAGCTACGATGGAGATTTAGACAGAATAGATTTATTTTTTATGACACTGAAATATGATGTACCTCACCACTGTCCTAATGTTCCTAAAGTGTCAAGGCCTTTCTAGTGTCTGAATTAGTGTTTGTGATGAACTGGATGATGTATGAGTGGAATAGTCTCAAATGATGCTAAAAATAAATACATTCGCGCATTCTTTCTAGTGCAGAAAGGGTGAGATGCTTGGCTGAAGGTGCCGGACAAAAATAATCCATCATGTCAGGCAGCAGGGTAAATGGGAGTGGCCTCCTCAGTCGACCCAGTGCTCTGATGTCAGCCGGCACTTCCTCCTCTCCCAGGGGGCCTGTGGTTGTCGAAACAGAGGCTTACGAGAAGCAAAACACAAAAATACCCCGTCCCTTCAGTGCCCAAGGGCTTCAGCTGCCTCCGTGTATCCATTACTGGCGCTTTTTGCAGCTCGCACATCGATATAGATGGCCAAAAAGAGAACTACTGGCAGACCCAGACGCTGAAAAAGTATGTCTCCATGGATCAATAGCTTATTAATACTGGACAATGGTGCACAGGGACTGCCGGGACCCTGCAAAGATGGGGCAGGTGGCCCCTGCAAGGGTGAAACAGCCTGGAGAAGCTGATTTGGGCAGCTGAGGCCATTGATCTCAAGGGTGAATGGTCACTGAGGTAAAGCACTAAATTAGAGTCTAGCAAAATAAGGTGAACAGATTCATTTGGTGTGCATTTGTGTGTTAGGTCTGTTAATTTTATGAAATAACTTGAAGGACCACCTTCACAGTGTCATGTTTCCTTTCAGCCAACTACGTTTAGGGCTTAATCAGGGATATTGTATTTATAACACAATAAACACCATATTAAATCTACTTCATAATGGACTATATCATATCTTGACGTTGTTTACAATGTAGATCTACACAGTACCTTACAGCATCTTGTGAGTGGTTAGGTGCTGAGTGTTATTTGAGTGTTTCCTGTGAGGCTAATATAGAGGTTAATGTGAGCTGGCTAATTAATACTTTCAACTGACATTCAACATGTATTAGAGTACTTACGTAGGGTAGGTAGAATGTTACATACTTGAACAGTATCATATACTCAGTACGTCTATTGAGGAAGCATCAAAACAAAGTGTTAGCATATATTTAACGACACACTACTAATACTTTAATCAAGGCTAGTTGCCATGTAGTTGCAGAGTTATTTATCAAATGATATTATATACGGTATATAAAAAATGTTCAAAGCAAATGTGTCATATTACACATTTGTCTAAATTTTATGGCTGTTTGAGAGAAAAACTTGTATTGTTGTTATTAGTGTTACTTATAAGTAGTATTTGTTCACTTTAAGTAAACTAACATAAGTTAAGAGATGAGACTTATAATACATTATAACTATGAGAAATATAATTCATAACTTAAGTGGATCATGTTCATTGTGTGTTATAAATGATCATACTCTTAAAAGCTATAACCACAAATTAGTAGATATTATTATAACTGTTCTTATGAATATTCATGAGATGATGCAACAAATCAAATACAAATTATTTATAATGCATTATGCATACATTATAATGCCTTAAGAATCCCTTATAATGTAATATAAACACAGGCTTCATAGAAAGTGTTACCATAATATCTAAATTATCATCATTATTATTTTATTTTTGTTTGTTTTTATCCAGATTGATGAATGATACATTAGAAATGTAAAGTATTATTTCGGTACCTTAAAGTGCACATATTTGAACCTAATAGGTACAAAAGTTTATCTTTTAAAAAGGTATCACCCCAGTGACAGCTTTTGTACCTTTATTCTTCTTCTTATTATATCTACTTATCTCAAAAAGACATTATTAAGATTCCTCTGTTCCTCTCAGCAGATTGATTTATTAGATTTATCAACTATTTGATATTTTGAATTTGTAACCCATCAAAAGAATTTAAATAACAGAAAACCAAAATGAAGACCTGTCAGTTTAAAATGTACCATCCATGTTTCTCTGTAAGACATTGTTACTTCTCTTTGTATGACAGTGTTTTATGAATCTGATTGTCTTCTCAACAGATTGATACATGTGATATATTGTGATATAATGGATTGGTAAATAATGATTTCAGCTATCAAGAGCTTATGACTTTTCAACCCAACAAAGGATCAGAGATTTCAAAAACCCAAAATGGTCTTTCAAATGTCAACATTTAGTATCTTTTTCCAGTAAGACATTTTTTAATGGCTCTTCTTTTCTTGCAGCATCTTAGCAGGAGATCAGACAGCAATAGTAATTCAATGCCTAGATGGCACTTCAGAATAGGTGTTGTCACATTGTCGTGGCTATTATTTTACGCATGTGCTCTGCCATACGGCCACTATTTCAAGGTGTGATGGCATGTCAGTGAAGCACGTGTTAATTTTGTTAAAAGGTGAGAAATAAATCAATTCTCCATCCCCCGACTGGCTTGTGTTGGACATATCGTCTGTAGTATGCATTACAGAAAGCAAGTCATCACTCACTGTCTCGTGGAGTGCATGTCTGCACACAAACATACATATATAGGCATGCATACAGATGCAAGCGTGAGCATGTGCTGCTGTGTAAAGATGTTGTTTTCCATTCCAGGGCCCTGCAGGGAACCTGTTTACAACTTTTATTAGATCTTTATGGCGGTGTGAATCACATGTTCGCAAATGCCCTCATACATGCAAAGCTTTCCTCTGTGAATCCTCTTTAGGTAAAGGCTCATAAGGTTCACTAGTACTGTAGAAGGTAACTTATGAGGTTGGACAAAACCTCTTATGAGATGAGAAAAATAGTATTATGTCAAGGAACGTATTTGCTTCCAGATTCCTTATGACTGTGTCCCTTCAGAAATAGAATCCACAAAAGAAGACACTTATATGAAATAAATCTAAAGTAGCCAATATATTTGTCAATTTATAATTAGATTTTCTTTGTTATACCTAGAAAAAAAAGTTTCATTTTAATTTATATATATATATATAGGTGTGAATATGTAGGTTTAGGGGCGGGGTTAGTTGTAGGGCTTTCGTACAAATTCATATGAATTGGCAACTCGTAAAATACTTACGATTTAGCAAAAAAAGCATGAAATCTTGAGGATGTACAAATTCAAACTAATTACCGTAAAATATAATTCTCGTAAAATATGTACAAATTATAAATTATTTTAAACAATTTAATTTTATGGAGAAAAGAAATGCTCTAAATTACAATATATATATGTGTGTGTGTGTTAACCATATTGTTTAAAAGTTGAAGAAATTACTGCTTTTGTAAGTAATTGGGCACTCCAACTATTATAGAAATGTATGCTTTGCATACTTTATATTGGAGCTTCAACTTGCAGTATTAAAAATTAAAATGGTTGCTTTAGCAGTGATCTTTAAGATCTGCTAAATCTTATCATAGCACATTGTTATAATCATTACATTAATATTATCCCCTCTTTGTTTTAGCAAATATGTAACCTCCCATCCCACGTATTTGTGTTATGTCACACTGTACACAAACAGCTGCGCTAAGTGATTTGTGGAACTTGGCAAATTGATTTAGGAGTCTGGGGGCCTGGCTGCCAGTTTGTTATCAAAGTTCATGCATCGTATTTACCCGGCTGCGATTAACTTAACAAGGGACATATATCACATAATTAATCCGACTGATTACCATCAAAAATCTATAAAGCTGCAGCATGTTTCTCTGCTTCACTTCCATTAATTATGTTTGCCTGATAAAGAGTGAGAACAGAGAGAGAGCGCAAGTTATGCACTCAATGATGTCAGCGGTTACCTAAACTGAAGCTGCTTTTAAATGAATATATGGGCTTTGGTTTGGGTTTCATTGTTGTCGGGAAGTTTTCGCATTTTAGGCAGCATAAGGGCTCAAATCAGGTAAAATGAAGAGCGATCATAACTACAGTCCAGTTTTGCTCATTAGTTATCCTATTTAGCTTAATGAATGGTTGGAGAGGTTCATTCCACTCCTGCTATCAGTCATATTCCAATTAGGACAGTGTATTTTATTTTTTTCCCAGCATACATTGCAGTGGGTTTTTTTAATTGGTTTGCTTTTACTTTGTTTTATGTCATGCTCTGTTAATAACATATGCTTATTTATTTATTTACAATTTTGAATCTATGAATGCAAAGAAACATGTTAATAAGGTGGCTTTGTTGTGCTGTGTTCCATTTAAATTATTTTTCATATTCATTTAAAATGTCTTTTTTCCTTAGAGTTTCTTGTTCTGTTCATCCACTTTGTCTATCTTCCTTATGTTGTTCGAGGAAAACTACTACATTATACAGTGCCTGTTTTATCTTTTCTCCCTCCTTAAAGATATAGTTCACTCTAAAATTGAAGTTGTGCCATCAATAACTTACTGAAATGCATGGTTGATGGCGGCCATTGACTTCCATCAGAATTTTTTTCCTATACTGGAAGTCAGTTACTCTCTAAAATGGCGGAAGATGTAAGTTGCGGGATCAAATTGCATGTTTGAGCAGTCTCAAATGAAAATATCTTTCTCTGACATATCTTAAAAGATGTCACTGTCATTGTTCTGTTTTAAGATGCACACCTGTAATAGTTTCTTATAAGGCATTTTTGTAAAAGTTACTTAAATATCTTAATTTAACTAATGCCTAGTCCTGGCTTAAGCTAAGCCCAGTTTGTGAAACCGGTATTTTTATAATGACTTACATTGTCCTTTAAATATGATTGAAGTGTGCAATTTAGTACATTTAAACATATTAACTGTAAATGCAATAAAACAACACACTCCATTTCAAATTCTAATCAGGTACTTGTGCTTTAGATGCTAGTCAACACATCACAAGTACTTCTTTAAAGCACAACAAAAGATTATTAAAATACAATAACTTTAGAAAAAAAAAATAATACAATTTGTTGTTTGACATTAAGCGTACATTTTAAAAGTCTGCATGTGTTAAGTGTGTTAAGAAACATATTTATATATTCAAGTGTTCTGCTTTTAAGTACACTTAAGTAGCCTATCGTTTCAAGTAAAATGGTATATTCTTTTTTTGTAATATACTTTTAAAGTAAGCAACATTATGTTCTCAACAACTGGAAAACTCTAAAGAAAGACAGAAATGAAGATAACAGAGGTTTTACCGTATGCTTTTGAAATGCAATTTTGTTTCAATGTCTTTGTGGATTGCAGAAAAAAAAATCCTCTTGCTTTTTTAAATAAAATATAGTGATATATTTAACAGTCGATCTATCTGTGATTTTCACAAAATGTTCTATTTGTTGAAACTGAAGTCCTTTCTGATATATTTTGAGGGAAAAAAAAAAACTTTAAAGATTATTGCTGCTTCTCAGATGGCTTCCCATCCTCGCTCTCCCACTGAGACAATTGCTTCCAGTCTCAATAAGTGAAGACAGAGGGGGGAAAACAGAGAGGGGGGTTAATTGATTGCCAAACTCCTTACACTCTTCCCGGACGGGCCTCTTGACAAACATCTATCAGCAGAGACAGCCATTTGTGCTGGGACTTCACCTCAGAGGGGTGAGGGGTGACCTGGCCGTCTTATCATCCTACAGTATCTGACTGTCTGTCCTCCATCTCAGACTGCCGTCCGGACAAAGCAAGACTCACTCCTGCCTTCCCACAGATCTCATCTCCTCACATCAATCAAAAGCATCATCTTCAAATGATCTTTGCCTTTCCGTGAGCACAGACACACGGTCACTTCCCTTTTGTCTTCATCTTTGACGGAGCTCTTCTTTAGAGGCTTGACTTGCCATTTTTCTTGATGGCACATGTCTGTCTTCTTGCTTCGTCTGTCTGACATTCTGAATCCTGTGAGAATACACTTTTACTTCTGTATACGACATACCCTTGTGCCTCTTTCCACAATTTACTGTAGATGTCTGAATTATACAGTCACAATGGCATAAAATGAGAATTTATAAGGAAGAATCAAATCAAATCAAAGAAAGTAATCATCTTAAAAGAAAGAAAAAAAAAACTACAAATTTTTTTTTTTGTAGAAAAAAAATCAGTTGGATTACATCTGTGGCTGTGAGACTGGGCATTTTTTAAAATAGCATTTTCTATTCTTTGAAAGAGCTCAGATTTACATTTTAGTCTATGACTAGGCTTAAGTTTTTTGTTTTAGTCAATTTTGTTTGATTTATAGGTTATTTTATAAGCATGTCAAAAACACAAATCTTAATTTGAACCATATAATGTATAGTTTCAGTAAACGACAACAACAACAACAAATGTTTACAACAGTACTGTTTGTCACTATTGTACATTCTTATTTAGGCCTTTTGTTTGTGCATGATATTAAATCTGAGCAATTTGTTCAGAAGTGTCGTAATCTGCTGCTATCTGCAGCGTGTTCCTCCACATTTAACGGTTATTTACATGTTACACAAATAAATAAACTGGCCTTGTTGAATATTCAAAAGAACATCGGTAGGTCATGACAGCATAAACAGAAAAGTCACATCCAAGAATGAGAAACCTCCGCTGTCATGTGTGAGACGAGCCAGTCAACACAGCATGAGCTTCTGGGTCTGTGTGACACAATCCTGACGATGAGATACAGATGACATTCAGCTTGACTGTCTGACAATCAAGCTGTTAAAGGAGAAGTCAATTGGTTCAGTTCTCCCCCCCCCCCCCCCCATGCAAATTATAATGTCTAGTATTTAAAGCAACTATGTAAGTTTTTAACCTCAAAATATCAGTTCCAAAATCATTCTGATGGTACATTGAATCATAAGACAAATAGCTTCTGTTTCTTGCGCAAACATCAATTCTAGATGGATGCCTGTTTCCGGTTTAGAATAATTGCATAATACAAACTCAATTGCAAGATATATAGTTACAATTGCGAGAAAAAGTCAGAACTGCGTGATGTAAACTAGCAATTGCTAAAGCTTAATTGCTAAATTGCTCTGACTATATAATTATGTAAAAAGTCACAAAACTGACTTTTTTCTCAAAATTGCTTATATGTTTATATCTTCATTTAGTTTATATTCAAATTACAGTGTCTACATAAATTATATTTTAAAATATGCATATTGTATTATTATTATTATTATTATGTTTTTTACATATTCTCAATTAAATTGAAGGGTTAGTTCACCATCTGACCCTCTACAGACAGCAACACAACTGAAATGATCCCAGATCCAGAAACATACGGACAACATCAGTAAAACAGTCAGTACGTTCTCTAAAATGGTGGAAGACATAAGTCAAAGAAGAAGAATGGTTAAGTATATTATGTTATTTTTGTTCTCTAATCTCCTATCGTCGCAAAACTGTAGTTGATCCACTGATGTCACATGGACTGTTTTACCAGTGTTTTTTTTACCATGTTTCTGGATATGGGATTATTGCAGATGCATTGCTGTCTATGGAGGGACAGATGGTTCTCTAATATCATCAAAAATATCTTAATTTGTGTTCAGAAGATGAACGGAGGTCTTATGGGTTTAGAACGACACGAGTGAGAGTAATTAATGACTGAATTTTCCGTTTTGGGTGAACTAATCTTTACAAGAACGTAACCGAGAGAAAACAGTTTTGAGTGTCTAATTTTCACCAGTAAGAAAAAGGTGTTTTGGAGCGTAGGCTATTGTTTTGTAGAACGTCACAGTTGTAGCTTTAGTAAACAACACTAAATGTGTAGCATTTTAATAAAACTGCTAACATTACAGCAGCAGGGAATATGAAACGTTTTTTTGACTTTGAGACACTGATGTTGATGTGTCTGCATTCATTTCCGTGGACTTAAATAGACACTTTACTGCTGTGTAACAAACTGACAACTTTTACCTAAATGTGATTTTCAGTTAATGTTAGTAACTTACTTCACGCA
>JAUMHR010000052.1:25939063-25958725 GCA_032361145.1 Enteromius fasciolatus
GTGGAGGATGGTCTCCTGAGGGATCTCCTCCCAGACCTGGACTAAAGCATCTGCCAACTCCTGGACAGTCTGTGGTGTAACGTGGCAATGGTGGATGGAGCGAGACATCATGTCCCAGAGGTGCTCAATTGAATTCAGGTCTGGGGAACAGGGAGGTCAGTCCACAGCATCAATGCCTTCGTCCTGCAGGAACTGCTGAAACACTCCAGCCACATTGTCTTGCATTAGGAGGAACCCAAGGCCAATCGCACCGGCATATGGTCTCACAAGGGGTCTGGGGATCTCATCTCGGTACCTAATGGCAGTCAGGCTACCTCTGGCGAGCACATGGAGGGCTGTGCGGCCCTCCAAAAAAAATGCCACCCCACACCATTACTGACCCACTGCCAAACCGGTCATGCTGGATGATGTTGCAGGCAGCAGAACGTTCTCCACTGCGTCTCCAGACTCTGTCACATGTGCTTAGTGTGAACCTGCTTTCATCTGTGAAGAGCACAGGGCTTGGTGTTCTCTGGCAAATGCCAAACATCCTGCACAGTGTTGAGCTGTAAGCACAAACCCCCCCTGTAGATGTTGGGCCCTAATACCACCCTCATGGAGTCTGACCGTTTGAGCAGACAAATGCACATCTGTGGCCTGCTGGAGGTCATTTTGCAGGGCTCAGGCAGTGATCCTCCTGTTCCTCCTTGCACAAAGGCAGAGGTAGCGGTCCTGCTGCTGGGTTGTTGCCCTCCTACGACCTCCTCCACGTCTCATGATGTACTGGCCTGTCTCCTGGTAGTTCCTCCATGCTCTGGACACTACACTGACAGACACAACAAACCTGCTGTGCCATCCTGGATGAGCTGCACTACCAGACTCTGTCTCATGCTACCACTAGAGTGAAAGCACTGCCAGCTTTCAAAAAGTGACCAAAACATCAGCCAGAAGGCATAGGAACTGAGAAATGCTCTGTGGTCACCACCTGCGGATGTCTTGCTAATTGCTTATAATTTCCACCTGTTGTCTATTCCAGTTGCACAATAGCATGTGAAACTGATTGCCAGTCAGTGTTGCTTCCTAAGTGGCCAGTTTGATTATTTTTTTAGAGCAGTGTATGTATGTGTATATAGATACATAAAAGGTTTAATCCCTGAAATGAAGGGGAAAAGATGCTGTTGCTTTGAATTATTACTGACCAATAATCGGGTACATCAGGAGGAAAGTGCATACAAACAGCCATAAATTCCAGCCAAAGATTGTAGAAAAGGGTACAAACACTGACCTTAAGTATTGGACAAAGGTTGGGTACTTATCGTAATACCTCACCCCAATCATCACACAGCACGGATAATTGCTCAATCCAAAAGAGTAAATCTCTGTTAATATCTAATAAACTGCACTGACTGACTATCCCAGCTTGTGAAGAATTTCACACTCGTGCAATAAACTTCATGAGGCTGGAATCATATCTAATTTTACAATATACACGCATGCACAATCAGATAAGAAAACATTGCATGACCCTCTTTACCTCAAACAGGTTCGATGCTTCATTGCCATACTGACTGGAAATGATTTCGGATTGGTCGCTGTACCACTTGAGTCCTCCCAGAAAACTATCTGCATCGAGGTCACTGACATCCAGCTCAGAGAGGTCAAGCTCAGGCAGGTCAGGGCAAAGGGGCTGGTCTTCACCAACCAAGGCAGCACACTGAAAGAGAGAGGAGATGGTTGAGCACATATTTGCTAAGATCTTAGATACCTTCATTCAGTGTTTGCTAAGGAATGAACTCTCGGTTTCTCAAAAAGTCATAATTTAGTTACAATGTAATGTAAATGTAAATGTATTCCGAAAGGAATTCACCATGTTTTATCATTTTTTAACATTTGCTTTAACATGTGATCTTAAACACAAACTATAAACAGTATCAAACTATTAACCATGGGATCGACAGATGTGAAATAATTTAAGGTTGGTCAGGCTTCACAACACTTTGTATATGGACTGTAGTTTCCATATAAACATGTTACTGGAATAAGCTTGCAAACCCATTTATTTAATGCAAAAAAAAACTTTCACTTTCAAAAATTTCATTGCTTTTCATTTTAAAATCTAATTATAAGTAAAACTTATTTTAAAACTAGGTTTTACAATACTATGCCTCATGATGCTTAACAAAACAAAAAGTATCTCAAATCTATGCACCTGTCTATTTGAACGGTGTGTGACTGATGCAACTAATAACTCTTCCTTTATGTAACTTTGCTACATAATTAAGACCTGCTTAACTATCATGCAAAAGCTACTCCTTTCACTGCTAAATTTAGTACTAATTTAGAATGCATTGTTGCAAATTAAACATAGCTACTAACAACTGAATGTAAATCTAACCAAATTGCATATCCTTCAGCTGTGTACATAGCATTTGCTGCATTTAGGAAACCACAACAACATAACCAACCAGAAAACAAACAATTCTCTGATTGGCTGAGGGAGGGGAGGGGCGGGCCGTCGAAGGGAAGAGCGCCACAGCCACGCCCTCTGGTTGGCCAGATACTGTACTTCATATCACTGAGTATGTTGTGAAAATAGAGGCCAACAGCAGCTCGCGGAGAGAGTGTATAGAGTTTTGACAAACGGCGGAGGGTGCTGTAGAGTGATGCGTTTTGTGAAAAAGCCATACAGAGCACACTAAAATGTTCATTTTGTACAAATGTAGTGCGTAATGTTACCGTCAGCGCGCGTTAATCACTGATACTGACAGAATACTGACAGAAATGTCACAAGAAATCAAAATGTAAAAAAAAGCATGACAGCAGGACACAGTTTGTGCCGATGGATCTCGCACGTCAAACTTCACCGTTGTCTGATTTAGTTTAGATCTATTTATGACACAAATCCTGTTCCGCTGTCGGAGGTTTATAGACGCTGGCAAAGCGGTTACATCCAGTGGTGAGCAAATGACAAAATCACATGCATCAAATGCTTCTGCCTCGGCATCTTGTTTAAAGCCTTCTCCCTTTTCCTCTCAAAATACGGGCACGCTTAATCACGAGCACATGCAGAGAGAGAGAGAGAGAGAGAGAGAGAGAGAGAGAGAGAGAGAGCGAACATAGCTACTTGTGGGCACCTGGAAATGATATGATTAAAATTGAAACCGAGCAGCAATTTTGCTGATTGTGTTTAGATGGATTTAGGCTCCGACTGAGACGTTCGACCAACCTTTGAAAATGAATACAACAATAACGCAACGTGCATAGCCTACCACGCAACGTAGACAGGTGCCTATAGAGCGCAGCGATATATTTCTATATAGTGGGTAAAAGTTTCAGCTAAGCATGCTTGAAACACTGCTTTATGAATATCTGAAATGGTTAAAACGGCAAAAACCACGGCGCGACCAAATCGATAGACAGCACCGATAGTGTAGCCTATGATAATAATAAAAGTGCGACGTTATTGTCTACGTCTTACATTTCGCCGATAGACAATGACAAACACGTTTAAACAACCCTAAAATGTCCCGAATGGCAATGATTCGCGCTATAAACGATAAACGGCATGCACAGCTATGCAAACGTTATTGATGTATTGAATTGGAGCAACGCTTAACATTGCGATGAGGTTTTGGTAAATATAACGAAAACGAGGTTCAGCGGCTTTTCTTTGCTTTACGGCACGTATTGTCCACTAATACATCCAGAAAGCGCTCCGCATGCATGCAAATAGGCTTCTCCGAGACTGTCTCTGTGGTCTAATAGGAAAGTTTCAATGTACAATACCTGACGCGAGAACATATTAGTAATTCCAGCACATCGGCAGTGACACTAGGCTCTCACTGAAGCAGATACCTGTCTCATCATCACCTGCGTTACAGCGAGCGAGCGCACTCCATCCACGGGCATGTCAACACAATTTCCCACGACAAGACATCCTAAGTAGACTGTCAACTCCGACACAGCTTGAGAAAAGCCGCAAGCTATCACCGGTTAAAATCACTGCACATACAATTTCTGCCAACAAATTAGACTTTATCACAACCCCGGTGTATTCCCGTGCATTCAGAGCTTCCGTGTCTTCCGCGCGTCTTACAGCATCGGTCGAGTCACATAACGGGAACTACGAGCGAAGCCAGTCTTGGACGTTTCCTGCGAGCCGTCTCCTCCAAAAAAAAGAAAGAAAAAATGTGTTCCAGCCCTGGAAAAATAAGTTGCACATCAGTTCTCACCTCTAGTTCTCTCCACACCGAATCCTGATTACACCTGTCCCACGCCATCCAGCCCCTGAATGACGGTACGAAAAAATAAAAAAGAAATCACAGGCAAAAGAGAAAATCCACTCGTTCCCTCGCGCCCCTCACTGACAATGAACCGAGGGCACCTGTCTTACAACTGCTTTCCATCACATGACAAAGCTATTAAAAGTAGGCAGGGGAGTGACTCCCCTTCGCTGTTACTCGCCAATGACGTGCTGTAGGGAAGGCGGAGTTTGGCACGCGCATAGTAAATCTTCACCAACTAAAACCACTCGCTCCCCTCAACATGCTTCCAGTAGCGGCTAAGGTTGGGAACCAGAACGCCGTGTTGTTTTTATAAATATTACCGGAACCGAATGGGTCTCATAACTTTTGGTTGCATTGACCGTGCATTCCTCCACCGATAGGGACAGGGGTCCGTGTTAAAATGATCTGGCCGCCGAAGCAGCGCTGCTGAATATACAGCGCGCAACATACAGTGACCAATGCAGCTCGGTTCCCGATCGAATGACTCTTGTGAGCCGGTTCTTTTAAGTGAATCAAATATATAACGCGCGCCAACGCAGTTCGATTCCCGAATAACACCGCTTGTTTTAATATCAAAACATTGTAAATCATTTGGAGAGGCTACTGATTTCTTTATGTCGAACTCGAAATAAACAAAAAACTGTACTAAACCTGAAACTTCAGCTGGGATTGCTATCTCATGTAAACCTGTGAAATAAGTAGCATTCCATTAAAACCGATTACTAATGAAGTGCTCAATTAGTCGCTGCCTTTGTTGGTTTGTTTAGTAGGCTAGACTATTTTATCTAGGACTCGTAAACGAACCGGTATTGTTACAATTCAGAATGAACTGACTCACAATGTAGCTCATCTGTAGTCAGGTGGAAAACATACATACATGTTGTCTGTTTAACAGGGGTCAGTGGAGTCAGAGGGATAATTTGCCATCCATCAGATATGCTATTATATATATTTTTTTTTTTTCTTGCGAACAGCTTTCTCACTCGCCATATCAAATGTAATTATATTGCTGCGCTTAAGAAAAGCTTTTAATCCTAATTACTTTCGTTCACCGAAGTAAACAGTTGCTCTAGGCCTCTTTATTAAGCAAATCTGCGGCGGTATCGTTCATCTCCGAGCAATGCGGACGGAAAATAGTGTAAATAAAGACAGGATAAATGGGTTGGTTATATGAGAGCGCGGTCGATAAGTTGTGAGGACTGTGGTGGTTCACAGAATGCTTTGAATCTATATAGCCCTGAGGCGTTTTCTTTACTCGAATGCTCCCAGTCAGGCGCGCACATGCGAGGGGGTTGCCGTGAGCTCAAATAGTTACTATGTTTCATGGCCGGCTGAATGAGTGGGGACTGGCTTCTTCATCTCGAGCTCATTGGATGTCGTGTCACATTTAGCGCCCCCACCCCTCTCTCTTGCGCACAATTTTGCTCTCAAGCAATGCTTCCATACATCGAGGCATCGCAAACGAAGCAACACCATCGGCTTGGCTGCTCCGGAGAGTCATAACGACTGGAAGATAGTGTGTAATAATGCGCTCACGACGGATTTTCTTCCTCCCTCAAACGCCGGGGAGAAGCAGGTGACGAGGTGTACAGTGTCAACAGTTCATGTATACGCAACATAGATGTAGAGAAAACCAAAACACGAGGTTTGTAGACAGTCAAAACAACACGCAGCTCGACCACTGATGACCGCTCACTGTTTATCAGCTGCTTTAGTTTTCATGAGCAGAACATTGAGGAAGAGAGTTACAGTGGTGGCCAAAATTGTTAGAACACCCAATAAAACCTCAAAAACATGATTTCATTTCATAACGCTCATGAATGAAACATGCGTATTGTTCCTCTATGCACAACATATATAAAATGAGTGAATCATACGTTTTTGTTTTTATTTTTATTTTAACTTTGATATTTTGTATGTCCAGTTTTTGCAGCAATTACACATCTCTCTGGCACAGTTGCAATACATTTCCTCAGAACTTCAACATTAATGTTATACCATGACTCATGCAACTCAAGCCAAACACTTTCAAATAGGTCTGTCCAGTTTGTTTTCCAAGGCCCCCTACATTTTCTCGACTGGGTTAAGGTCTTTAAGGAGACCAGTCCATCATTTTCAGTGTTCCAGCAGATTCCTTCCATCACAACAGTCCGGTTTTATGGGTATTGTAATAGCCAATTCAACAAAACCCCCAAAAATATGCCAAGTGTTCTACCAATTCTGGTTGGTGAGATATGAACAAATAGTGGCTTGCAATACTGGTTCGCAATGATAAGAACACCAATGCAAACATCATACTGTAGTTTGTATGTGTGTGTGTATTTCGGTAAGCTGATCCCATGTCAGTGTAATAAAGACATGTGCTCTATCCACAGGCGACCACTCTTATCTCAGATGGTTCTTACATGGTAGCATAAACACAATACTAATGCAACACACAGATGACACACTGATGCCATATTGCAATCAAGGCTGGAGCTGGAGGGATGAAAATAGTTGGTTGCTCATTGTATGGTAGTAAAGGCACGTGACTCCCTTTCTGTCCCTTTCTGCACCCCCCCCCCCCCCCCTTCTCTCTCTCTCTCTCTTACTCACAGACAAGCTGCAAGCCTTATCTGATTGTTCTCTTTATAGCAATTAAGAAATTGCTAGCTAAAAATATGGCTCTGTTGTGATTTCCTTTTAAATGGATTTTGATTTGTTTTCGTTTTTCTTCCTCGTGCTGGCAGCTGAATGTTTCAGAGTGGAGGAAATATTCAATTCCAGATAGAACTAGTGTACAACCTGTCACGAGTCTGCAGTTCATGGTGGCATGAAATATGTAAATGAACAGCATGCTTTGAACGTAAATGAGCAGCCAAACTGTCAATGAACAAATGTCCAACAGACACAATCAGCTAAATGAATGTCTTCTGGAATCTTATTAAATGTGCATTTGTAGTGCACTTTAAATTTTAAAAGTGTATATATATATATATATATATATATAAAAACATACATATCAATGAAATAAATGTAAGTGTACGGTACTTCAAAACCACACTTTCACTAAGCTTTTAAAAAGTGCACTTTGTAATGACGCCAAATTAAAAGTTTTACTTCAGAGCACACTTTAAATTGCTGTTTTATTATTCTTTTGATATACTGTATTGGAATGTACATTACAGCTATGTTGGATACGGCTTAGACACACCAGCTCTGTAAAACATTTATTAACGTGGACTCGGAGGCAGATTTGGGGCAAAGCCCTGGGAGCTTACCTTGCAGTTTGAAGGCATCTGTGCTTATATTTGCAAAGCTATTTTGTGGGTATATGCTACCCCAGTGTTTCAAATTCGATTTAAACATGGAGAAACTAAACAAATGCGTGCATCCAACTCTTTTTTTTTTGTATATATAAGATTACTTTGTTTTATGATGATACTTTTGGATTATAATATACCTTAGTGTTCATATATGCTGGTAGACACAGATGGATGATAGAAACGCAATGCATATCTAGTAAGCAAGTGCATCTCGGAGCAACAAATGAACACATGACAAGTTCACTCCAGCTTTTTATAGTTCTTATCATTAGATCTCCTCTGCAAAATAAGAAAAGCAGATGAAAGCAACCCGAGAGATAATACGAGGGCCTCTGAAATACACTTAACACTTAAGATGCATCACCTCACCGCACAACGTACCACGGATACAATAAAACCCAAAATAATAGCAGCAAATGGAAGACAGTTCCTCTGAAAGGAAGTCATCTTGAGAGAGGAATCAAAGAAAAGCTATTCAGCCTAGTCTATCAGAACAAAAGGCTTTCTATTGACGAATTCAACCATTTCACAGGAGGTTTGGAGTGTGGCCGATTGCTACCTTGGAGGGCCCGGTGTGTATTATTGCAGTAAATGGCATAGCGAGGCTGGGGCGTGCTAGCCAGGACTCGGCTATGAAATTGGAAATAACAATGGCGGGACACAACAGCATATCCACACCAAGGACATAACTCAAGAGAGAAGGCTCAGTGGGAAAGCCCTGTTATATTTTTTCGAAGAGAAAGCTTGACGCACCGAAGCCTCCCGTATACAAAAATAACATGGTCAAGCAGAAAAACAACCCCAAAACTGACTCCCGGTTGCTCGTTAGAGCAGCACATGTGAAAAAAGCTCCCCTATCTGAGGCTGTTATTACAGCACGTTAGAATCACTATGCAGTCATGAAAGATGCATGGAGAAAAACATGAGTCTGGCAAGAAGACGAGCACTAGCAGGGATGTGTTTACAAGCTCAGAATGACATGCGTTCACATGCGGGCGAGATATTTTTATGACTTTCTCGTGACAGAATGCGGAGGACTGTTCTCGAACGAGTGGAATTAAAGCCACAACATACTTGTTATCGGCATTCAAACGGAAGAGTTGAAATGCATTAGAGGGCGTTCTTATGTAGTCTTGGTATGATTAGAACTCCAACTCCCTTTGTGAGAGAAGATGAGTTTGCCTCTCTTGCTCTCTCAGCAGCGTCGGCATGCTTGGGAAGAATTAGGTCACTATTTGAGTGGTGCGCCTGCAAGAAACTCCATGTTAAAAACGTACCATGAAATGGTGAAAAATGGGGGAGGGGAGACGCACAGGTAGAACGTTTTAGAAATGTTATCGAAATGCGGTGCGCTGCTCGTGAGCTGCTCCTAATTGCTCTTAGAACATGTGAGGAGAGAGGGAAAATTACATGTGAGTTGTTGGCTTGCATACAGGCGAAAGCCCTTACGGTATCATAAAAAAAGAGTGTATCATCATCTTTTTTTCCCCTTACAGAGGGAATTTCTCCTATATGCCAACCCTTCCCCCAAATTACTGTAGCGTACCTGGACTGCGAGTGAAGACATGCAGATTTAGTGCTTCTTAATATGCAGAGATAGATCATGGAGACAGAAAATTACATGAATTCATAGATGGCCACGAGAGAGAGAGATGGATGGGAAGATATCCTGGGAACGGGTGGCATTGCAGCTGAACAGCGGATTGATAGAGTTAAGGAAGATTCAAAACAAAAGCTATTGTATTGAAATTGAGTTGCACGGTTGGTGGTTGCTGAATCTCAAACTGATCTATGTGTGTCCATTACAGAAAATCAAATCTGTTCTTGCCTGGAAAAACTGGTTCTGCACCAGCGTCATGAACAATTTGGTCCACCTGTTGAGTCTAACTGATTAGAAAAAAATTAAAATAATATATATATATAATTTAATATTTAATTATTTAATTTATTTAATTATTTAACAAAATAATAACATTTATAATTACACTGTTGACACCTTAACCCACCCTTAAACCTACCCATCCCACCAAACCTCAGCATCGTTTCCTCAGTGTGTTTTGCAATACAATATTAACACAATTAGTACATTGCACATATTTTTTTAATGTAAATACATAGTAGTGAAGGCTATATATTTGCTCATGTTCATATAAATGATATTCTTGTGAAGATGGTTCATTAATGTGTTTAACTAGATGAACAATTGTTGCGTTTTCATGTAATGGTGTTCAAAACACTTCCCGTTGTAGGTAGCATGTATGAATTATTACATGAGTCTGTGGTTAATGTTAAATCTGTCCCCAAGTGGTCAGCCACAAGAACCATTTTCATGGCGAGATGGAGTTTCTTCGACTTCAGTTTAGTTCTACACAGCAGTTCCCATGTCTTGGTTAACAGATATCTCTTAGGCGAGCCACTAATGTTGTGACACATGAAGTCTATGGAGGATAGTTTGGTACATTAAAGTAGTGGAGGAAAGAGTGGTGGCTCAGTTGGCCTCAAATGCAGTCATGCAGTAAAGTGCCAGCTCTACAATTCCTGTGTAATTAAGGTAGAGATGGTTGGGTGATTCAATGGTAGTGGTTTTCAGGGAATTTTCTGAGCTGACAAAACGAAGGGAGCTTAAATGAATGGATAAACCCAGGAAATGTTCTTAATGTAGCACTTCTGTGATCCAATAACTGACATTTGATACCCGAATGTGTAATCTGCCTCAAAGTGTCTGACAGTAGCGAGCATTCTTTAGGATCAGATAGGCTATATACTGATTCTGTTTAGAAAAAGATCACAGCTCTTTTAGAAAAAGATGTATCACATCTAACCATATGCTGTGAACAACAAAGCATTGTTTTAACTGTCTTCTTAAAGAGGCTATTCCAGGATTTAGTCTTATTGTGGGATTTAATAACAAAAACAAACAAAATGATTAATTGAGTAAAACAAAAAAATCGAGTAAAATAAAAACGTTTTTTAGGCAGGGCAAGGCAAGTTTATTTCTAGCACATTTCATACACAATGGTAATTCAAAGTGCTTTACATAAAAGGAAATCTAATCATAAAATAAAATATATATATATTTTTAATTATTAAAAAATGTATTTAAAATGAAAATAAAACAGTTAAATAGAAAATGTTTAATACACAATATATAAACATTTTTCTAAAATATATACATGCATGTGTGTGTATTTTTATGTACATAATGCATATACAAAGTACTAGAGGATGGATACCCAACCCGAGCCTGACGGTACATGACAGGCCGGGCAGGGTTCGGACAGATATTTAGAAAGGATGTTCGGGCTCGCTCACATCAGCGCGAATGTGCGCCTGTGTTATAAACAGCGCTTTTTGCCCCGTGTACATTGATGCTCTCCTCTGTTGACATTTCCGAACGCTTTCCTACAGTTGCTTAATAAAAACAGATTTTCCACACAAAAAAAGTGCATGTGTCATTAGTATGAGAAAAAAATTTGATTTTAATTGTGTCGGACACGGGCCGGGACAGAAAAATGTGACCCGATCCACACTCTACAAAGTACACATATATGTGACCCTGGACAGTGTTAATTTATACACGTATACAAGATCTGATTTGATATGATATGATATGATTTGGATGGATAGGGCAATATTTGACTGAGATACAACTATATGGAAATCTGGAATCTGAGGGTACAGAAAAATCGAAATGCTGAGAAAATCTCTTTTAAAGTGAAGATCTTATCAATGCATATTACTAATCAAAGATTAAGTTTTAATATATTTTCGGTAAGAAATTGACTAAATACCTCTTTGGAACATGATCTTTTCTTACTATCTTAAGAATTTTTAGCAAAAAAGAAAAATCAATAATTTTGACCCAAACAATGTATTTTTGGCTATTGCTACAAATATACCCCAGCGACTTAAGACTGGTTTTGTGGTCCAGGGTCACATATTTTATATATTAATCGTGATTAATAATTTATCAGTACTAAATTTTAGCAACTGTAAGGGCCCTTTCACATCAAAAGTAAAATTAATCAGCTTGCATTCATTTACTTGCGTTACTTCTTTGAAAAAAGAATTCAGATATTGTGTTTTTTAAATTTCAATGTAATGCATTATGTTACTATAGTTACATGGAGAAAGTAATCTGATTACATAAGTCATGTTACTTGTAATGCAATAACACTGGATCTTCAAGGATCTTTGACAAAGAAGAACCTTTTTTTTAAAGTATAGGGAATTGTTTTTTATTTTTGGAATGCAAAATGCTGTTTCTACAGTATCACTTTTGGAATGTATATTAATGCGAAGGCCCACCCTATGCCATGTTTAACCAAAACCAACAGGAGGATTGAGCAAAATGTTATATTTTGAATAGTGAAAGACGGTAATGACCTATTTTGATGAAATTATGATCCATATTTAGGCTTTTCAGATAAAGCTGCATGCCAGTGAACTGTGAATATTGTTTACCCAGCCCTTAACACAATATCAAACTCTGTTAGTAATCATTCAGATGCAGTCATTGACTTGGTAAGAGCTATATTCAGAAACAGCCCCTGCCTGATCTTCCCTTTCTCGCCGTCCTCTTTGTGGAGGTCCATCACTTCATCCCTCTCTCCAGAGACTGCTGCGACCACCGGGAGGCTTGTCAGTACGGTAAACAGGATTTATCAGCCAGATGACGCATGTAATTAGAGAGTAATTGGCACATCATCTGGACACGAGGAAAGATGATATACGTTTAGCAGAGATATGCAAAAGCAGTTACAATGACCAGCGAACACAGAAAACAATGCTTTATGAGAAGATCTGATTTGTTCACATCAATGCAATTTGTTAACGGCAATTCATTAGCTAACTTTACCAATGCGCGGCATGTCATAACACAGCAAGTGTTGCTTTTAAAGTGCAAAAATGTTCCAGATGGAGAGGTTTTCGGGACAATTAATTAACTGCTAAAAAACTCTCGAAACACTTCAGCAAGCATATAGTAGCGGCACGGGCGAGCACTTCTATATTCTTCCAAATATGAGAAATCTAGTTTGTATTGCTTGATGCAGTTCAAAGCTGATGGGTGTAGAACTAATCGGTAAGCTCTCACTCCTTTGAAATGCAATAAGTAGTTCATCTTATAACTCATTCACTCGCTCATTACTCATTCACTCGCTCGCTCCCCGGCTCCGTCCCATTCCTTTAAGTCGTACATTTATTCATTTATTTACATACTAAGCTATTTATTTACTCCCCCCTCCACACTTGTGCACTCATCTACATACAAACACACTCACAAACATTTTTATTCATTTATCTTTTCATCTATTTCCATTTTAATTCACTTACGCTCCTGGTCACTTACTTATGCTCTAATTTGCGTACTAAATGACACTTTTCCTTGCAGTAACTCGTTGGGTATTCTTAATTGCCAGCTTAGTTATTTACCCACTTATTTAGCCACGTCCCCCTGTGCCTTGTGGCTCATACAGCTCTTAAAACAATAGTTCATTAGAGCAAACCTCAGATGGCCTCCAGTTGAGGGCAAGGGGTGCAACAGTGAATTAGCATATAAAAGTAGAGCCACGAGCGGTTCAATCAGACTGTGAACACGCTGTTAATCAGGAAAAACCGACCATAGGGCACCAGCTGCAGTCTTGGACATTTATAGTCACATTTTATTGTACATGAAATACACAGAAGTTCAAAAAAATGGTGGAGAAGCATTTTTTCACTCAGAAATTGCTAGTAAGTTGCACAAGCAATCACAAAGAAACGGCAAGTTATCTTTATAGAAAACTTGAAAAGTCACATTTACTCATTTATTTAATTTAGCATCTGGGTCAACCATTTAAGTGTAAAAGTCAATATCATATTTGCATTACATATTGCTTAGTGTAAACATTTTTATACTATTTTGATATTTTAATTCAAGGTTGTTTAATATGTAAAACACACACATACACATATTTTAAAATTATTTAATTATTTTATTTTAAACCATATTTACTATTCACACACCTTCTTTAATGGTATATATATATATATATATATATATATATATAATAAAAATCATATATTGTACAAATTGTACACATGCTACTGTTTCCTGTTAATTTCACATTTTCACTTTATGATTATGCTGATTTTGTAGACAGAAAATATATATTTTTTTCAAATATTAATAACCAGTGCAGTAGTTATCTTAAAATATTTTATGCATTTATGTATTCATGAATAAGTCTCTTTAAAAATTTCAAGGTGCATTCAAATCATGGTGTGAATAGCATTGTTTAACACACAAATACACACATTTCTGTAAAACATTCTACAATTTTTTTCATATAAAAAAAATTATATTTTATATATTATTTGTAATATTTGTATTCTTCACAATATGCATTGCCTCAAAGCAGATTCACAGTAAATTATTAGATAAACTACAGTAAGTTCATCATATCCAAATATCTAGGTATTTATTTATTTTCAAGCCTTGAAGTTGAATTGAACAAAATATAGTTGATTAATATAGTTCACTATTTGCAATGCTACAAGCAGCCAAGCAGTTGAGATGTTATATAATACATATCACCCTACCATCCAAGTAATATAGCATTACTGGGACTGTGTTTTAGCTCTGAACTACCAGATCTTGTCCTATTCTCTAGAGGGAGTCAGAAGGTGAGCCCAGGATCAAACAGAACTGAGAAATACTCAGACAGTCTGAGGGAAGAAAGTAAAAAGTGTTCCTACTTCACTGAAGCTAAAGCAGCAAAGCCTGGACAACAGAATTTTGGAGGCTCAGGGCTGATTTTTCGGGAAGGGGGTCATCGTTGCGAGCTGCTGATAACCTATGATAGCGACGGGGTAATTTGCACCGAGTTCCCCATCACAGCGGAGGTCCGGGGACGTGCTGGGGTGCTGGTCTCGTAGCCGTGATGGTGTAGAAAATGGTTGGCAGAGATAGGCCGGTTGTTATTTTCATCACATCAGTCAAGAGAAGGATGGAAAGCAGGGAGTTTGGGGATTAAGAGAGCGAAAGAATACTTGGTTGCAGGGCCGCTTTCTTAACCTCGCAGTCTGAGACGATGGAGGCGAGGGGGAAGGGAAAAGAAGGAATAATTCTTTAGTCAGAGCCCATCAGTGCTTGGGTTTATGCGCGTGAGGGGGAAAGAGATAGCGGTGCATGAGTCAGTGCGAGAAAGACCTAGAAAAAATAGTGTGCATGCATATGTGCTGGTGAGGGACAAACTAGGTCAGGGCTTCTTGATATTTACTGGAAGCATTGCGACGCAAAACATCCCATTTCACTTGTCCTTTCTATTTCTGCATATTTATTTTGCATTAACAAGTTAAACTGGAACGATAAACCAATTCCACCCGATTCCAGGCGAGGAACCCTAATTTAAAGGTGAAGTGAAAAGAAGCCACCCGAGGGACATTATATCTTTTTGTCTGTGCATATGGAAACAGTGTCGTCATTCCTTGACAGTGTGGAAAAATAAATACCTTACGCGAGGGCATTTTTCCTGCCTATTTTTAGCAGTCAGACGCGTCATATCTTTGGGAGAATCTGTCATGCCATGTTCCTCTTCATTGGCATCACAAACTCTCGTGATCCCCTCATCTCAGCCCCGCCTGAGTCCAAAGTTTTCCCTTTCACCGACTGTCTGTGAATCACTTGATACCATCAGGTCTTGTAAGTTCAGTGGGTCCCTTGCCATAAGGAAGTACACTTTAGCATACTTTTAAAAAGAGTGTCTATTATGTAAATCATACACTGTAAAGCAAAATGAATGTAAAGTTTTCAGACACTTACAGTAATATCAAGTTTAATTATATGAAACTGTACTGCAGTTTAAAATAATATTACATATAATTGTTTGACTTCACATGTAATTTTATAATTACTTAATTACTATTGTCTTCAAAGGATAATATGGATAAAGCGTATTTGCAAAAATACTTACAAGCATTTAACTACTTTACTGTAATGTCTTCTGAAACTTTAAACTTATTTAAATCTGTTTGTAATTATACATATTTTATTGCAATTTAGTACATTTTAAAAAATATCAACTCTAAATGTAATATCAAATAACACTACAGTGACATTTTAAAGCTTATTAAGCTTTTAAAGATTGTTAAACAATGTTTCAAAATATACTTAATTATTATTATTTTTTATATATATTTGAAATTCATAGAAAGCGCACATTTTAAAAGTTTACTTAAGTAGTCTTTAACTTAATTTTATATTACAGTTAAAAAAAAATATTTAAAATTTACTTTAAATTATTTTATTATTATTATTATTACATTTGACAACATTACAAAGTGCACTTTTTCGTTTATTTTAAGTTATTACAATTATTCATATTTTTTTTTTAAATTTACTTCAGTGTTAAAAAAGTTTACTTTCATTACTATGTTTCTTAAGACACACTTAAGTGGGCTTTTCTTTCATTAATATTATGTTTTCTGCAAGTACAAGTAAAAGAATATACAGTCCACTATACAATTAAGGACACTTCTATATAGGAATGTGTGCTCTCTATCTTTATTGGAAAAGCTGCTTTTGAACTCTTCGTCAAAAATAGCCTGAGGAAATTTGTTTTCAGACTTGACAAATTTGTTTTCGGTTCATCAAATAGCAGCTACTACCATTTCCAGGCAATGAAAGTGGAAAATCCTATTTCCCAGCTTCATGTATGATAGTGATGGAGATGTGTTGGTTTGAGGAAAAGGCTGTCAATAATATGTCATAAGCAAGTCCGGACGGAAGCTGTTTCCGAATGTAGAATAATTGGAATGAATTTAAATATGTAAAACTGGGTTAAGCTTATTCCACTCATATTGGTATCTTAAAGCGTAGTCAAATGAGACATTTCAACAGAATTGTACTGTATGTGGGCTCAGTTAACAAAAAAAAAATACCATCTAAATTCCACTAGCAAACTTATACCATACATATTTTCCCTCCGACTAAAGCCCCCCTAAGTATTGCGTTTAAAAGTGGTGTGCTGCAAAAATAATGATGGCACATTTTTAATAAGCCCACATGTGGAAGGCACTACTGTGTTTGTTTATTAATTCCCGCTGATTCCTATATGAACACTCTTAGGTTAATGACACAGGTATTTTACGTAATTGGATTTTTATTACACCACATAAGCAGATAGATATTAGTTAGCAACAAAAAAAAATGGTGCTCCCCATCCACCATCACAGGACATCATCAATGAGTCCTTAAATAATTCATAGATATTTATGGGATTTTTTTTTTTTTTTTTCGAGCTACACAGGACGATGTTATAATTCAGTGGATGTAGCACTCACACGTACACTCCTTTTGAAGTCGAGGGATCAAATAACCTCATTTCTCGTGAAAAGTTCAAGCAGAAAATTTACACTTTTAAAGTGTTTTAACTGGTCTCAATTAAATAAATAAAGATAAAGTGTGAGAGAGAGAGAGTTGATAGGAAGTCATCCCTATTCAAGAAATACTATCAAATAATAGCGGAAAGATTTGAACGGCTGTCATGTTGAAGGCTGAATCTAAAGTTAATCTCCTATTCAGGATACAGTCATTTTGAAATGAATAGTAAATGCAAAGCCAGCAAAAATATCTCTAGACTGTACAGTGTTCTGATTGAGAGGATGGTGACAAGACAAAAAAGGTGAATATAAGAGCAATATGCAGATTTTGGTCATCATGGGGCCACTTTCTTTACTAAACTCTTTTATGCTAATGCTGCCTAATTCATTGGGACGTCAGCAGGGTCCATACATATTCTGAACCAGTGGACGCGTTGGGTCTTTTTGGCTTCTACTTCTGACCGTCAGCTGATTTTTCAGTATATATTACATTTATATGTAGTAGTTATGGCAAAAAAAATGGAAACTTTTATTGCAACTTTTATATTTCACAATTCTGAGTTTACATTTCAAATCAGAATTTGTTGATAATTGTGAGTTTTACAATTTTTTATATTTCTTATATTAACTGCAAGGTATAAACTCAGAACTGTGAGATATACATATTGTAAATTCTATAAAAAAACAATTCTGAGAAGAAAAACAAAAATTCTGAGAATTATGAATCTGTTTCTATCTTTCTTTCTATTTAATCTATCTTTTTTTTCCCTCTGAATTTTAAGCTTTACATCTCGCAATGCTGTTTCTTGTTTCTGCGATGGAGAGAAAAAAAAAAAATTTCAAATCTTTTTTTTCATTTAATTGTGACTTTTTTATCTCCCAATTCTGACTTTGCTTTTTATATCTTGCAATTTATTTTTTATTTTGCCATTCTGAATGTATGTCTCCCAATTCAGATTTGTGAGAAAAGTCACAGAATACAAAGTTGCAATAACTTTTTTCATTTTTAATCCCATAACCGAAACATGCTTCCATAAATATAGACTACAGTTGTACAGTGTTAGTAGTACAGTACAGTAGTACAGTAGTCAGTCAACATATCAAAATAAGTGTACTTTAAAATATTAACAGATTATTAAAACATGACTTAAAAAGTACTCTAAACTTAAACTTTTTTTTTACATAATTGCAAAGAAACATATTAATGAATGTGTACACTCTTTAATTATACACTTAAATGGTCTTTTATTACATTAATATAACAGTATCTGCAAGTACACTTTATATATATATACACACACACATGTTTAAGATTTAAACTACAATCCAAGTGCACATTCAATATAATTAAGTGCATTTTCCCCCAATAAAGTATGTCAGTACTTTGCATTTATATTGAAAAGCTGCTTTTGAAAACTTCTTGCAGGAAATTTATTTTCTGTTCATCAAACAGCAGCCATTTTTAGCCACAGAAAGGGGAAAATCATGAGCACTGTCTGTTTGAATGTCCATGAGGGCCGTCATGTCATGTCATTATCATAATGATTACACAAAGTGTTGTCCTTAGGAAAAAGAAGGAATGGCACGCTTGTGCAGTGACATATTGCAAATCGAGATGGACAGATTCTTTCCATTGCAACGTTGCGGTGCATATAAAGAGGCATTGCATGGCAGCAGAGTTTTACTGGGCAACCTGTGGGGAACAGAACCTTAACCTATATGAGAGTAAACGGGCAGCGTCAAACCCTATTATAAAAATACCAGTGCCTTGAGTGACTGTTCTATTTAGTGATCTTTGCCTTGTACAACAGTGTCTATAAACCCAGGCAATGAAAACAGCCACATTAAGCCCTTCTGGGCCGGACACGGTGTTGTGCGTATAAAGCGATTGGCAATTAAAAGGAACGGGTAATGTGAGATAGTGACAGAATAGATTGTCAGTTTAATATTTTGGATGCCTGAAAGTTCATTTAGCCTGTCATTAGATATCGCCGGCATAAAGTTCAGCCCTTGCGCCTTCAGAAACGACACTTTTTCATTTTCCGTTTCTGTGGAAAGCATTGATAATACAATTGGACTGGGCTCAAAACTGAACTCTCTGTTCCATATCTGAGCTTATTCAAACAGCCAGGACAAGGAAATAATCGACAAACCAAACATCATTGCCATGCGTCATGCTTGCCTTCCAACCTATCTGCTGGATAATCGTGTAGAAAAGGCAAGACATTTCGCCAAGATAACTTCAGCTTACTTGCACACTGTTGCTATTTATTTTGGTGTTTCCTTGCAGAAAACAAGTGTACTTAATGTGCAGTTGTAGTGTAGATCTTTAAAGTTTTTTACAAGGTACAAGTAATGTAATATGAATTAATTACCTGCATGCACCAATGTATCGGCCAATGATTGGTATCAGTCGATAAAAGCAAATATTTTCCATTATTTCAATCATTCCCATGATCGGCCATTGTCCAAAGTTTGAAAACAGCCAATTATATCCCACTCATCCTGAGTATGAAGAATTTTCATTATAATTTTAGGGCTGTTGAAGTTAATAACACAATAACAGTTTGACCCTAAGATCAGTAGTTCAAGACAGGCTTGCCAGATCCAGGAATTTTCCTCAACACCAAATATAATTTCTAGCACATTCTAATACATACACTATATTACCAAAAGTTTTCGCTCACCCATTCAAATGATCAGAATCAGGTGTGCTAATCACTTGGCCT
>JAUMHR010000052.1:25971413-25981480 GCA_032361145.1 Enteromius fasciolatus
CCAATTGAGCATCTCTGGAGAGACCTAAAAATGGCTGTCCACCAACGTTTACCATCCAACCTGACAGAACTGGAGAGTATCTGCAAGGAGGAGGGGCAGAGGATCCCCAAATCCAGGTGTGAAAAACTTGTTGCAAGTCTCATGGCTGTGTTCGATCAAAAGGGTGCTTCTACTAAATACTGAGCAAAGGTTATAATGAATAATGAATACTTAGTGTGAATTTATTTGAATGAAAGATCAAAAATATAAACAATGCAGATTTATTTTCACATTTATTTGTCTAGTTACTTTCAGTGTAAAGACTTTTGAAGAAAGTCTCACTCACTCACTCACACTTACACTCATACACACACACACACGCACGTTGAGATGTTGAAAGGTCAGGGGCCGCTGACCTCTGGCAGATTCCATGACCCCTGTGTTTTGCTCTGATCTCTTCAGCTGTTGTGTCATAAAGACACAGTTCATGTGTTTGCTGCCATGTTGTTTTTTCCTCACTATGATTTAGCAGTGTTGGATAGTGTTTCAAGGCCACTTTGAATATAAGCTGCCCCCAAATCCACTCATACTCAACTAATAATTGCAAGAATGTCACATTGCCTTTGGAAACAGTTTTGGCTATGTGAAATAGAAGTGTGTTTAATTGTATTTAATTGTAAGCAAAAAAGAAAGTTCTCTAACACTAGCTTGGTCTATTATTTTTATATATCGGTTTTCTTTTTATTATATATAAATATGTATATATATATATATATATGATGCTAAACTACTGAATGTAAATGTATATATACATTAAAATGAATGTGTTTTCCAATATGATTAGACATCTATATATTTAATATAAACTGCAAACAATTAATGAATATAAAACTAAATAAGAAATAAATACATACATATATATATATACATATATATATATATATTTATTAATTATTAGTTATTAATTAATGTTATATATATACGTAAATAGGTGGACCAAAAGATGCAGCATAGCTTAAACTAAGTTTTAGTTTCATTTCACTAATCTCATAAATGAATGACTAAAAATGTGCATATAGTCATTATTACATATTTAATTTGGAGGTTGCTCTCAAAATTCACTTCTGAGTGCAAAATCTGACTCTGAAGACAAAGGAAATCTGAACTGGACAGAATAAAGCTTTTAGGAGCTGCTGCTGCCTTGGGAATTTGGATGACCGCAATAGGCAAAAAGCCTGAATGACGTGTGAGACAGGACAGGTGCCATTACAGAGAGAGCACAGCTCACGTATGGGTACAAGACTGCTTTTCTTTCCATTAATGAAAAACAAATGCTAATGTTTCAAACTTGTTTTCACTTCATCGGGCCTCCTACTTTTGTTTGGTAAATGTGCTAATATGTTTTGACTGCGTTTATGTATACATCTACCACAGGGGAGCATTGTGCTTCAAATGGTTTACAAGCAAGACCTCACAAACCTCCAAAGCACCTCAGACATACAGACAAAACACAGGCGCTACCGGGAAAAGCGCAGACGCAAACAACTTGGCTCCATTCGGGAGCGAGGAGAACGCTGGACAGGAGCTAAATCTGTGAAGGAAAAAACCCTCTAATCCTCAGTTTGCTGAAACTTCGGAAATCCTAGAAATAGATTAGGAGCTGGGGCAGCCAGCTTTAATAAGGCAGCCCGTTTTTCTCGAAAAGTCATGAACCAGCACTTGCGTAATGTGCAAAGCCACCAGCTCTCGCAATTATCATTTCCCATATAGAACAATGATTCAATAAACACTCATTTGGTGTGTTGTTGACATGCCGACAGCAGGGTCCAGAAAGATGAGGGCTCTGTTTAAATCGGCACGCATCAAAGTCCAGTAACACCCCCATAACCGTCCGCGTAATCGGATGAGTCTTGATGATATCGACAACTTTATGTAAAGTAACAGTTAAATTCTGTGGAGGCTCAGGACAGCATTATTTAACATGATAACAGGGACTGATCTCAGCCCAGCCTTTTGGTCACATCCTTTTCAATATATATCTTATAACATCCTGAAGTCAATACTTTGATATAGATGATATTTACAAGTTCCATCTAAACATCTAAAAAACATACCGTATACACAGTCGATAATAAAAATAACAGTATGACCATACTTTCAGTATTAACATTCTACAAGTATAACATATTTTATACTGAGTTTCAGACAGATCCCCTGTCTCTTTTTGACAAGCAGTTCCTCTTTAGGGATTTACATCTTCATCTTAATTGAAGAGGATAATGGTTTCACTGATAACAGCATCAGCGACGCCACCTCTTCTTATCAGTTCAATCCACGGATTTGTGCCACCTTATAACAATCCTGAGCAAATTAATTATACCGATCTATTCTAGTCAAGAAGGTTGCCGAAGTGGACGTGTCCTTCTGCTATAATTGTTGTGTCAGAATGACAAATATGTTTAGGGAGTGGGAGGTTGTCCAGTGGTCAATGAGGACAACTGTTCACTCATAGGTTGTTTGAAGTATTGTGCCAACAGAGCGTGAAAAAGTCAATTTAAAATGTCAGTTGCAACCCATTTTACTTCCACTACTGTATGTGTCTGTAAGAATGAAAGAGGAATGTAAGCCAAGATCTGAACTGATTGGTTCTCAGGACGTAATGGAGCTAGATGTTTGGAGGGGGAGGAGCTGAAAAATAAAGGGCCTCGATGACATCATCAGGAAGGAAAGTCATTTAAAATGCGCTGTTGTACATGATAAAAGCATGTACTGAGAATGCAAAAATCAGCACCAGTTTTGTATATCTGTACTTACACTATATGCAAGTGTTGTGCACATCAGCAATATTTAAATATAATTTTATAACACTGATATTGGTTTAAGGATGGTTCGTTTGAAAATCATGAGGGTGAGTAAATGAATATTCATTTTTTTGCTAATGTATCCCTTTAAGTTCCTTTTTACGTTTAACAGAATACCACACGTCTGCACTGCAACGCAAGTTCAATTTGGGAAAAGCTGACAATATCTGACAGGCAATGCAATAAAAACAATCCCATCCCCCTCTCTAGTTTTGTCTCTGTCATTATCGCTTTCCTTAAGAGAGGATAACATGCTTTGAAAGGTATCTGTGTTTTCACACACAGGCTCATAGAGATGCTGGGGCCAGCTGTCCTTATCATGGCACCATACCTTCTGTCCATCTCTAGCCAGAGAGAGAGAGAGAGAGAGAGATTGCAGGCCAACTGGAGGCTTGCCTAAAATGCTTTCTGCCTCCAAAGTGAGCAGGGGTTTAAAGGTGGCACACAGCAACATACCGGTGGCTATAAAGGACGGGAGGGGGAGAGGAAGAGGGACCATTAACCAAATGACTGGAAGGTGTACAGTCACGTGTACATTAACTTTAATATCTCTTTCTCTGTATTCAGAGGAAAGCTGTGTTCCACAAATGTCTTACAGATGGGGAAGCAGAAGCTGATTTTGCTGAGTTCGGCGTGTCCCTGGGTCAACATCTTTGTTGACCCTGGAACAACATTGTGATTAGCCAATCAGATTTGAAGAATCAATTTATAGTTTTTGTGAAGTTTAGGCTTACAATCAGTGTTTGGTTCTTCGTACATCAGTGTCAGTCGTCTATCATTTCCTCTGATTTTAGGCATTACTCTTGGGTAGGGTTAGGTTTAAGTGTAGAGATACGGTCAAAATATGTTAACCCAGGAACACGCCTAACTCAGCAAAATCAGGATGTGCCGATGAGGAAAGTGGGGAAAAAACACCTATTGCAAGTACATACTGTAGTAGAAATCTCAGAATAGTAATCATTTAGTCACATTTAGTTTTCTTATGCAAGTACTGCACTGTTTTAATATCACGTTGTTTCTGTTTCCTCAAATGTGTGTTATCAAACTCACACACTATAATGAGAGTATGGTGTACTTTTCATCTAAGCACTGTTATTTTCCATTCACTGCTTTTGTGTTGAGTTTCCTCCAGTGAGGGAAAGACCGTTGACATGACCAAAATGAGCCAAAGCATGTCAGGACACATTGGTTCCCTTATAAATTAAAACATTTTATCCACATCCTAACCAGACACAACACATAAAGATGTCAGTGCCAATTTGTCTGTAAATATGCTGCAAGACTGCAAGACAGAAAACATTTGACATTTAATATACTGCAATGGAGACCCTTGTGCTTTATTGTACTCAATGAGCTCTCATTGTGTACTTCAAATTTTAAAAGGCCACTTAAGCACAGTTTAAGAGAGTACACAACAATTTATTTATTTTCAACACAATTAAGTGCACTTTTTAAAAAATTATTTTTCATATGCTGACTAACATACTAAAGCACATGCAAAGTACTTGATTATAATTTTATCTGTAGTGTGTTATTGAATATTTGAAGTTTTATAAATGTAATATTTACAATTTAAGGTTTCCTTGTTACACATGTACTTAATATTATAATAGCAATGCATTATCCATAATTGCAAGCAAGTAACCTTAAGCCAAACCCTAATCCTAACATGTAGTTTGATATAAATATTACTTAGTATTTATATGCACAATTACACTGTAACAAGGACACCTTAAAAGTTAGTGTAAGGTAAATTGCAATGTAATTATTCAAAATCTGTATAAATATGCAATTATAAATGTATTTAAATACTTGATAGGTATTTCAATAGAAATTACTTTACAGTATTTTACCATAAATGCTTGTCAATGCATTCAGCAGTACTTTCAATTCAAAGACAATAAAAGTAATAATAAAATTACAAATAGAGATACTTCAAGATAAGTGGTTCATAAATGTGCACGAAGTTTTAGCTAATTGCATTTAATATGAATTTAGAATACAGTACATTTTTATACAAGTGCAATTATAGACCAATGCTATGTTTCTGTGGGCGGGGCTACCCAGCAGAAGGCAGATAATAACCAAGCAACCATCAAAATATCCTGTTGTCCATTGAGGTTTAAAAAGGTTTACTGTTAAAGAGACGGCTTTTATAACTTTTTAGTATGTTGTGTCTGTTTAGGACACAGTGTCAAAGTCTTGGCAATCCTAATCAAATGAGTTTTAAAAATAAATTAATATGCCACACGTTTCCAACTCTTTGAAAGGCGGTCTCGTAAAGCGAGCATAAAGACCGAACGAGGTTATGCCAAGACTCATAAATGTACGTTAACCACGGTCGCTGTCACTGCAGTGTAAGCTTAATGACTATCTTTAATTGGGTAAGTCGTGCCAATATCAGTGCACAGCGCCAATGGATGTACCATAGACAATAAAGCAAAGGTTGATTCCACAAGTTATGATTTCAACTCCTTTCTCTGGCCTTTGGCTTTCGGTGCATCCAAACAGCATGTTCCCTCTCAGCCTGACCTCTAGCACACATTTAACCCACTCTATTGGTTATGTCACATGTGGCGCCCAATGGAGGGTATAGGGTGTCATTGGGAACACATCCAAGGAAGAACTGCAAGCAGTCACGAGGCCGAGCGGCGCATAGCTCTGCTGCGGCTACCCACTGCGCGACCTGACAACATAAGCCTTGCTTCCATTACGTTAGTGTAAGCAGCGAAGCACTTCGGCTCATGTGCTCATGTACTACTTTCCGCTCTCATCTGGAATCTTAACAATAGTAAAGTGGCCATAGATAGCCTTCTATTTCGCTGATTATGCTGGCTGTTTGGATACAGGCTTCCCGCCGTGTCCTCCAGGACTTGTTCAGTTTAAGGAAAATAACTAAAGTGTCGTCAATGAGGGGAGCCTGGAGAATGGGGCTATCAAGCGAATGGAAACAATAATAATGTTGTTTTGAAGTGTTTGGTCTGTTTGTTGTGTTTGTTTTATGTGTAAGTGTCGGCAGAACACGCTGAATGGTGTCGTACATTTGAACACTCAGGAATATGACTTTTTTCTTAAAAAAAAGAAAGTACACTTTATTTTAAGGATGTTGGGGTAATCAAACGAGTATGGTGTAGTCAACCTTGAAGACCAAGCTGATCCAAAATCTTCCAGAAGAGCACAATTTCCAACCTAGGCTCATTGGAAAATATGTTCCTCTACCAACATTTCTGCGAAACTTCAAAAATGTACTTATACATACAAATCTGCTGAAGTTTCCAGTTGAAATGAACACTAGAGGCAGTAAAACTGCCACAACTTGTATTTCCTTTCACACAAAGTACAATTTCAATAAACAAAGCCTAACTTTTGCACACATACTCAAGCAATATTGTGTTGTGAATTCAAACCAATTTTAACATGCTGTGACATTAAAAAACAAAACTGATACATTTGAATATTAGTGGCACATATCAGCTTCATATGCATGAGTTTTCTACCTTATAAGGTTTACTCGGTAGCTCACATGATATGGCGTCGTACTCAGGCAATGAAGAGCTCTGGTCTCAAATCTGCATAAGGAAGTTAAAATCAACAAATGCATTTTTATATTACTATTGCATACTAGTAAGTAGATGAGTTTACCTGTTCAGTGTGATTATGTTTAATGTCTCAGACAACCTCATTTTGCTTCTTGCAAAAAAAAAAAAGAAATATGCTTTAGTGGTGCATTTAGTGTTACAGAAGAAAATTTTAAAATATCTTGACTTAGTATCTTGAGCTAAGTCCTTATTTCCGATAAATAAAATAAATAAATTATAATCAGATTAAATTAAAATCAGAAATACCCATTGACTTGGGTAATGGAACCAGAAGTGCTAAAATGCTAATTAATTTCTGTTTTTTTACTTAAATGCATAATTCCTGTTGCACTTCATTTTGATAAATTCAGTTAAAGTTAACAGTGGGAGCACATATTTTTGTTATTACAACTTTAGAACTGCATATTGAGAATTTGGACTTTTTACAACATCACCTGTACAAGTTCTCAAAAACACTGTGAATAGTTAATTTCCCGTAAACTCGTAAAAAGGGATTAAGACAAAAAATGTACACTCTTCAAAATATTTGGGATGGACACCTTTATCAAATCTACAGCTATTCTGATGAAAGTATTCTTGGGAGGTCTCAAGAAAGGAGTCCAGAGAGTGGTCCACAGAGGGACATATTGACCAAATCTTTCTAAACAAGATAACTCTCTTTCTCTCGACTGCCTCCCTCCTTCCTCTTCTTCCCACTCCTTGCAGGGCAGAGTTGGGTCCAGAATCCTAACCGAGTCTGCTGGGCCCTTAAGTGGCTTTGCGATATCAGAATTGATAGCGCCAAAGCCTTAATAGCTATTTCTCTGTAATCTTTCCTATGAAAGGCTAAACTATAGGCTATGGATTCGTTTGGAGAAAAGGGTGGCAGGAAAAGAAGGGGGAGGGTTCTCAATCAGAATTAGACATCTAGAAGTGACAAAGCTCTTTATGGGCTGAAGAGATAATCTTTGATTGAGCACCAAGATGTGAGAAAATTTTGGGGAGCATAAACAACAAACAGGCCAGCTGAAGAAGAACATCATTTTCATTATGTTAGCAATAAACTTTAGATCTTAAATATAGACTGTTAAAAATCCATCTATTACACCTTAAACTTGATGCTAACTTATTATTATTATTATTACTTTATTATTATTATTGTTATTATTATTGTAAATGTAAATTGTTAAATCATAAGTTCCCATAATTTACTGATCACACCTTTTTTACAGTAAATACAAATAAATAATAATAATAAAAAAAAAAAATTATACTTGCAGATAATAAAATACTGATAAAGGGCCACTTAAGTATACTTAAAGACAAATGTTTCAAGGAGTGCAGTTTGTATACATGTCAGAATAAAAATTTTCAAGTATATTTAAAAAACCCAACTGTTTTAATAGTCTTGTGTCATGCTGTCATGAAGTAGACTTATTTTAATGCGTATGTGAACATACTATAGCAATTTTAAAGTACATGATTACCCGTTGAACTGTTTAATTCATAGCTAATATATTTTAAATGTAGTACATTGCAACTCCATCATCACAAATGCATTTGTGATTTTTGCATTTTAGTGTGGTGTACATGTTTAGCAGTGCACTTTAATCAGTTGTGAAGAATATAATTATTTATGAAATTACATAAAAATATGCACTTAAGTCCTACTTAAGTGAGTCAGAAAACATGCTTAATTGACTAAATTGAGTTAAATACCAATTTAAACTATAATAGATTTCCATTCAATTGTAAATAACATGCAGTTAAGAGTCAGAAAGCATTACATTATAGGTAAGTGTGACCTGAGTCTTTTAAAGTATATTATTTCCAGAAAAAGTCCTTCTTTTAAAAGTATGCTAAAGTGTACTTGTTTTTCACAGGGGTTTAACTTAACTCTATCTCTAGAAAAAAGAAAAAAAAACACGTAAAGACAATTTGTTCTAGTTCTTTTTTATGCTTGGAAGAGTGAAGAATTTGTAGGAAGGTTTGATATCTGGGACAAGAGTTTGCAGACAGAGAATCGGGACATATCAGTTTGGCAGAAGCTGAAAATATAAAACATACAAGAGTTTTCACATCGAACCATCCCAAGACTGTAGAAATGTGCTGATGTAATCTTAACAGATGCCACAGTGTGTTTAATTAATTAATGTGACTCTGAGGCATTTCTGTGCCTGGAAACGTCTAGACGTGTTACCATTAAGGTGAGCGAGTCAATAGTGTCTGGATGTACTAGGTTCTTGCTAACATTAGCAACTTTTGGAAAATGTTACTTCACCCTTTGTCTTTTTTCACATCTAATGACTGTCCTGGCTTTCTTTGAGGACTAAAGGTGAAGTTATTAATATCAAACCTCTTTAAGTTTCGCCTTCTTAGGGAATGTTAAGTTTTAATGTAGTTAAGGTATTTGAGACACTGCACTTTTTCGCAAAGCTGTGCTGTAAATCTGGATTACGTGATCAGATTCCAAAAAATTGGAGCACTTGCAATTGGATTATGTTAAATTTTGAAATGCTCATAATCAGATTACAGTTACTTTTTTATGGATTAGCCCCCCCTGAGATTTAAAGTTAATATTTCAATAATTTAACGACACATTAACATGTTCCCTGATGTTTGCTAATAGTCATATTGACAGCAGGTCAGAATACATTATCTAAAACAAGTACTGTTATTTTCATCATGTAATCAGTAACAGGCCACAATCTGTAAATCTACCCAGTTCTATAAATCATCATATGCCACACTGTTCACAAGAAGTTGATCACTCTGAAGTAGATATACTACCAGTATATCCATTTCAGAACCTATCCAAGATTGCTAAAAAGTATGTTTTTGTACATGCAAACATGGCTTTGCTATCCAGCATCACGGCCACATCACTCATGATCAGGAGAAAACAGGATTACTAGCAACAATTGGCAACAGAAAAAAAAAAAATAGTTTTATCCCACTAGATATATAGCCAACAATAAGATTTTGGGGAAGTCTGCCAAACACTGTGCTGTTCACGAGTCACTTATTTTATTTTTATTTCAAGGACTTTGGTTTGGGTAACATATTTCAGATCGTTTGTTGAAACTTTCTCAATGTAATGCAGTCTTTGAAAAGAAGCTGTTATCGAAGGATTGGGCAGAGCTAACTGTACTGGAGCTGACAGCAAACTTCACATAGTCTTGAAAATACAGTTATGTTTTTGCTACAAGAACAAAAAGGCACTTCACAGGCAAAATTCAATGATTCAGCGCCATATCAACTTATAACAAAGCAGTTGTTTTGTTATGACTCCATAAAATTAATGAAATGGATTCTGTATTCAAATATCACAATACTAAATTACTATACTCTCTAATTAAAATACCTGAATATCATTCTTTTTGTTCAATTATTCATTAATTTGACTTGCATAAATGCATTCAAATCTAATATGTGACTAATACATTTTACAAGACACACAAATTGTAGTAAGAATTTTACGAATTACCATCATTATTCACTTGAGTAAGCTGGACTGGACAAAGTAAACACATACTATATATATATATTTGATTATATAGGAGTAGATTCGTTAGTGTTATATATAAGACAGAAACAGAGACAGTAGTCCATCCCCCATCTTCAGCCTCCATCATTGGAAGTTATGCAT
>JAUMHR010000052.1:26044874-26056458 GCA_032361145.1 Enteromius fasciolatus
ATACATGGTAACTCCTCAGGAACTGCCTACTTAATATAAAGTGTAAACCACAATTTATATGTAAAGCCTAATTTACTGCCCGCTGCTGTGTGACATCAGAGTATTACATGCTAAATCCATAGCAATTGTCTATTTAATATAAACACTTATTTACCAAAAAGTACTGTTAGTCCTGTTACACATTAATACTTACACACAGCATTCTGAGGGTTGTTACATGTGTGTAGTTACAGAAATATTACAGCTGTAGATACTATGTACCGGTGTGTACCTACACTGTGGTTACATACTACATACACATCTAGTTACTATGGAATTATGCAGATATTAGGGACACTTAGTATAAAGTGGGACCCAAATTTCACTAAACAAAAATAAATAAGTAAAAATAATGAATTTGAATTCAGAATTATTACATTCAAATTTCAGTTACATCTGCGTCTTGTATGCTACAAGATTTGAAATTTAATTTGAAAGGCATTCTCAGGTCTGTTTGGAATGGTGCGCATTCCATGGTTGCTATGGTGTTCCAGGTAATTGGTTGGGTGTTGCTTGGTGGTAGCTCGGATTTTGGTAGCAGTTGCTTAGTGTCCAAAAAAATCGCTAATTCAAAAGAGCCAAGAAGCCTCTGTAAATGGCAACTGGGTTTGCCTTGCAGTGTAAGTCAAGGGAACTGTCCCCCAGTTGTTCACCAGGTGAAAAATGAACATCTGAATTTTTAGAATTAAAGCGGTACACCTTTCCTCAAACATGCATCTGGGTGTTAAAAAGTCGACTAAAAGTTGTGCTAGTATACGTAGCTCTGACTCACTGGAAGCCGCTGGCACATCACAGTGTTAAGAACAGGCAAGCACTCTCTCAGCACTGTCACCACACTAATGTACACTTATTTAAATCGAGCTGTCACACTTGGTGTGTCATGCATCGCAACAGCACCCTGGGGAACATAAGAGTTCCTGTCTGACCTTTGACCTGGCTGCCACTCAGCCAATCAGTTAAGTGTGCCATTTCATATGCTGTGGCGTCACGTGAGAGCCCTGATAATGCTCGATGAAGGGGAAGTCCCGACGGATGCAAAGAATGATTTTTTTTTTATCTGAATAGTAAGCAAGTATTATGCATTAAACTGCTAGAAATACTAAAAGGTCTGCTCTCTATATGCTAAAAATATAGTAAATGCATATGTTTATTTTGCAAATGTATATTTTCAAGGATGTGGTATATTATATATTCCAGAGTTACCAGTTTATTGTTAATGAAAAAGACGTGGGATGCAACCGAAAATAAAATTAAAATATGAATCACAGCATACAATACTTTACATTTCCAATAGCATTTAGTTTTGATGTGGCCAAAGAGCATGAAGGGGAACAGTGCTACCTGATTTTCATTAGCATTCTTTGAAAAATATAATTTAATTTTACTTGCATTTAACCCAAAATAAAACATACATGTATTTACATTCAGAAGCAACGAAACATTAATTGTTGAAAACGGTCCGTTTTTGTTGCATTAATCCCATTTTTCTCCTCTAAAATAATCTTATTTTTACATAAAAATGCAATGAACTGCAAGCATGTGCAGTATACTTACAAGAGTGTTTCCTCGGTTCCCCTAAAAATACAACAACAACAAAAAAAAACATTTAAATTTCTCGTTCATTTAAGCAAACTGCACGTTTTGGAATGTGTAGCTACAAAAGAGTAAGTATAATTGTCTGTAATTTTCACAGTAACTAAATGCACATGCCATGCTGGTCAAGATGATTCAGTGAAATCTTCACAGCTTGTAAACATTTGTTCTTTTACGTGCAAAATGATCCATGTACAGTAATTATCGAAACATGTCAGAAAAACGTGTATTCCATAAATATTTCTGTTTACATGCAATATACTGCTACAAAAAATAAATGTAGTATATACAGTACATTAAAATGTGAATTTGTTTCTGTGTGGTAATGTAGTGGGTTTTTCCAGTCAACTTTTAACTACTGTTGAAAATCAAAAACCGTAACATGACCACGTTTATAAATGGTATTGAGATCTGTTGTGGGTGATTCACATGTGGCCAGGACTAAATATAGTGTATGCGAGTTCAAATCGCTTTGTGATTGAATCCCACAGACCACATTCAGAGGTCAGAAACACATGCGACCACACTATATTTACTGTGTAAACACAAATCTACCCTGACGCATATATGGGGGGAAAAACATTTAAAGGAATGAACATCACTAAACAAGAACTTAATCAAGTATTACTTAATCAAATATTTGAGAAGCATGTTACTATCAGGTGTAAGCTGTGTGACCTGAGACAGACGGGGCCAATACTGTAAAAAAACTCAAGTGTCTACAGTGATGGTGTATTTTTGTAGGGAGTTAGCATCACGCTGGTTCCCTGCAGTAGTAATTTTACATTGGCCTTTGGATCATTACAACAGTTTTTTTCTGTTTGATGTGATGTTATTTAATGTCCCTGACAACAAATTTAGTTACTTCTTAGTAATCAAGTAGCTAAAAAATCTCAAGAGGGCATTACTGATGTATTTTGTGTCATAAAATACAATGTAAAAGTACCTTAAGCTTGTAATCACCACAATGCTGTATTTTAGGCATTGAGAAAAAGAAAAAAGCCATTGACTTCAGGATGATGCAACCAGAAATTCTAAAATGATTGTTTCCAAGTTTGGCCCACATACTGTGAATACATCATCCACACTGTTTACAACATCTCTTTGAATCTGAGGTCACAGTATATACCTTTACCTAATGCTAAACCGCATTATTGTTCAAAATCTTTTGCAAATGCATTTTGTGTCATACTGGCGTAATGAACATCAACCTATTTTATCTTATGGGGTCTTTAGTCCTGTATCTCTCTCTCTCTCTCTCTCTCTCTCTCTAGCTGCCCGTGGCTCCAGGGCCATATTCCTGGCTCGTTACTAGGTTTCACAGACAGTATAATTTCAGCCTGACACTGCCTCAAACGAACGGCTGTCAAGCCCTAGCGCCGCCGTGGGGGAACTCATGGGACGTCATCTCAAAAATGTCACTTTCCCACTTGCCAGCAAAAAAAGTAAAAGAAAATGAAAGGAAAAACAAACTGCGCACAGCCTGGGAACTATTGTTTTAACCGTGACAGGAAAATGGACACCATTTGGGACAACGTTGTATGTGTGTGTGTGTTTTTAGGGTGTGCTGTCTCTAAGAGCGCCACTTAAAATAATGTAGTGAAGTGTTAGTGTTAGAACGACTATACTGGCATTGATGATTCCATGAAGAACCTTTAGCATTAACGGAATCTTTCCATTGCACAAAAGGTTATTTAAATTGAAACAAGGTTCTTCTGTTGAATAAAAAACCTTCCCAAAATGGTTCTTTGTCTAAGAGTCTGTTGATTACATTTGTAAAATGCTATATTATCCTTTTGCCTGTCTGTGGAGTTACACCACTATATTCACGCATTTGGGTTCAAGCAGTTTGTAATACTTTAGGGATGTAAAACATTCCACATTGTGTCTGAGCAGGTGTGCGTTTGTCTTCTATCCCTGCAGTGTGCTTTCCTGCGTCTGCGAGCTTCCTGGCCTCACTACAAAGCTCTCTCTCTAAGCACATGGGTCTTGCCTGATCCCAGTGTCTTCAGCTCTACCTCTCCTGGTCCTCCGCCAGCCGCGCTTGCCTGAGCTCCACAGCCAGGGACCCTCCGCACTGGACCAGGCACACACCGTGCCCCCATCATTTACATCCTTTAAGCCATGGACAGGCAGATATGGAGCAGCTCGCCAATGCCCCCCGATGCCAGGCCTGCCGCCTCTGATAAACAGAAACCCTCCTCTTTCTGCCCAGCTCTCTGCTTTTTTTCCCTCCATCCCTCTCACGTCTCTGCTATAGCCGGCCCGTACCAGCATCTGTGGACTCAGGCGAAGGAAAGGCAGTTGGCAAATTCAGTTATTTTCTTTTCTGGAACGGAAAGAGAGTTGCTTGTACGAGATCCAGTTTAAGCAGGGAAACAACGGAGAGCGACTGAGAAGCCATGAAGACGATTAGGAAAGCTTTTCTCCAAAACAGTGTTTTGTGATTCTGAAGTTCACAAAACACTGAAGTGACTACAACGATTTGACATGAAACATCTACACAAATTAGTGTTATCGAAATGCTTTTCAGATTCCCTATTTGATGGTAGAGCTGGACAGTATGATCATGTATACTGTGTGATGAAATGTGTGGCCTGCTGTGATAAAGAGTTCAATGTCCCTTGTGAAAAAGACCAATAAGAACCAACATGCTTAAGTACAAAAATGAATCACTTAAAAATGAATGTACTGTTTTTAAAACATTTAATTGCATGTTAATAGTTAATGTATTAAAGATTTACAAAATGTTAGAGGGGAGAAGGACTTCAGTACATCTTTAAATGCAATATCACAATTACTTCTATGAAATACGGATACATTAAATTACGGTTAAATGACAAATGTACTAACAAGCATTTATGGTAAACTAGATGTTATCTCAATGGCAATTTTATTAAATAAGTCATGCATTTTAATATACTTCTAATCGCACATTTGTAATGATGAAGTAATTTAGCTACTATGTATATCATATTAACTTGTAATTTACAACAAAGCAATCACAAGTAAGTAAGTAACAAATAAGTAACACATTAAAGTAAATAAAGTAAATTTCTTGTAAAATGCACTCTCTTGAAACTCTCTTGCTTTTACTTTATAATATATTATCAGCAAGTACAGTATTTTTTTGCATACTTTTAAGATTTGAAGTATTTCAGTATTAAGTACATTTGGTTATTGTATGTAATATATTAAATATTTCAGGCAGCTGAATTTCCAGCAAAAGCATCATACTCTAGGTACTAAACATTGTTGTGAATTAAAACTACTCATAATAATGATATTGAATAAAGATTTTGGTCTTGCAACCAACCTCTAGCTACAAATGACTTACAGATGTCTCTTCACATTAAATTAGAACTGGAGAAACATTTTAGCAGTGTTTAAATCTATAGAGGTCTAGCAGATGTTCTCGTGGTTACGGTGTCGAGAACGCACTTTGGAACTTGTGCACCTCGTTCAGCAGATTACCACAGGCACCGTGCCTTTCCTACTGGAACAATGAGGGTTAACCACTTGCTGTTAACCTAATTCTAATTCTGTCCTCCTGGTGACATCATCAGCTCGCGCCCCTGGGGTAAGTTTGAGGTCATTATTCCCAGACGTCTGTTTTAGGCAGGAATCGGGGGGAAGGGAGCCTTCCCTTCTCTCATTTCACACACTACTGGTTCAGGATCCTTCATAGTCAGCATACTAACCTCAACACATCACAAGAAACACATGCACAAGCACATGCAGGTGTGTAGAGTAACACAAATACACCTGATAATGACACCCTTCACAAATACAACGGATACTATTGCATCTACTGCTCGTTCTTCAAGGCCAACTTCGACATTGATTGAAACTCTACAAAACTGCAGTATGATCTCCGTGGATGCCGTGCTGGAGTAAAATAAGATCTAAAATATCTGGAAACAGCTATCTGGTTACCAGTCACATCAATCTCAATGACACTTGCTCAGGTAGCACAGGATTTAGTGCACAATTTTACTTGCAGTTAATGTAATATTAATAAAATAAAAGGCCTATTAAGTGCTTAAAGAGAGACACTTTTATGGTGATTTATTAACATACTTATTTAGACTTTTAAACAGTGTAATGTCAAATACAAATTACTTTTTAAATCGTTAAATTGTAACTATCTTTAGTCATGCTTTAAAGTACACTTATTTTGATGTGATAAATGTACTGAATTGGAACATCATTACAAATGTGTAATTGCAAGTATTTTTTTAAATATGTCATACAGTTTTCAATAGAAATTCTATAATGTATTGTAGTATATTTGTACATGGATTTAACCATATTTCAAACACATGAACACATGAAGATGTACTTAAGTTCTACTCTAGTCAGTCCAAACCCCTCAAATAAAAAGTTCAGATAATTGCATTTAAAATATAAATTTAAATTGTAATGCACTTTCATTTGATGCCAGTTAACATCCAATTAAATATTACCTTAAGTTCACATTTAGGTAATTTTTTCTATAATAAATTTACATTTCTGTAGGTTCTAACTAAATCCGATCACCACATCATTGCTCACATGGGGCAACCAATAAGCTTGCAGCTGAATATTTGAATACTAGTTTAGCACTTGCTAAAGCAGTGGCAGCATGCTTCAGAAACCCTCCACCTTCCCCAGCTCCACCTGTACAGATCTGCAATGGGGTATTTCATGTATATTAAGCCTTTGCGAATAATAAGGGTGTAACAATTTCAGTATTGTGTTTTGTACGATTCATAGTCATTTTCCAAATCAAAGTTGGAAATCCTTATCCCCTAGGTAATGGAGACTTGAATGATCAGAGCACATGTGTGTCATTATTTTTTACTTGTTTGGAATGCACTTGTCGAGGTAGCGATGTAATAATGTGCATTAGCAGATGTTCGTACAATTCATGCAAATTCATATGACCTCACTTGTGACGAGTAGTTATAGGGACAGGGTTAGATGTAGGTAATTCATACAAATTGATACAAATTGGCAACTTGTAAAATACGTATGATTTAGGAAAAAAATAAAAATAAATATTTGTATGAATTAACCACCTCGTAAAATATGTCTGATTTGCTGTGAGATTGGGTTGCTTTTCATTGTTGTTAGCATAGCTGATGTTTATATATATATATATATAATGTAATTTTTTTATGCCATACCTTAACAAATCTGCTCTGTAAGTTGTCACAGGAACATCCCAGCTGAAGATAATGAGGAAATTACGTCACTTCCTTTGACAAGTGCATTCCAAAAGACTAAACAATGGTCTACATTATCTGCTCACTCCAAAGTCCCCACTAACAAGAGGATAAGGATGATTACTTGGATGATTATACGCGAATCGTTACACCCCTAGCCAATAAGCAACCAGCATTGCTAAAACCAAATAATTTTGGACTTTAGGTTGGTCCAAGTGTTCTTTTTAAGCAAGGATTGGTGGGAGTAGATGACTTTGTTATTGTTTGGGCTTAAGGCTTTCAAATGGCATAGTGACAACTATTTTTTTAATCTGCTTGTGGCCCAATTATCAATTTCATTTTGCATCACATCATGCGACACACTGCAAGAAAGAGTTGCTGGGCAAACAATCTTCACTTAAGACCCGAGAGAAGTAAAGAACTGACTTACATTCATGAAGTTTTCTGTCACTATGATGTGTCAGTGGACTAAGGGCTGGTGAGAAGAACCACAGGGCCTTTCACCGATAGACCGACTGTGCCTGAGACTCAAAGGCAAATCAAGAAGTATCCTTGGTATTAAAGAGAGAAACAGAATGAGGGAGGGGGAAAAATAGCAAGTGAACTAAGTGAAGCTGACAGAATGGCTAAAAGGAGGAGAAAGGGCTGTGAGTGTTAATTACAAACACCATGCTGAAAGAGGGAGACAGAGATGAGGAAATGGATTGAGTCAATCATGGAGGATGGCCCTATTTAAAAGGATAAAAAAGATAGAAGAGGAAAAAAAAATCCTTCAATTAGAATTAGCCATCATTTGTTGTGGGAGGGTGAAGAAGAGAGGATAACAAGGACAATTTGGGGTGATTTTGCCAGATCATCCAAATAAAGCTCTAAACAGTGCATATGAATAATCAGAGGACCCCAAAAGCTTGGCCTTGAATTGCTGACAGAATCTGAGGATTAGTATTCAATGTCTGAATATCAGTATTCTTCAACCATGACAGTCACTGTGAGGCTGAATTCAGTCTGTAGATGAATGATGATTACAAAATGGCCGTGGGTGTTTCTTGAGTAAAAGCAAATGACTGTGTAGGAGTGGGAAAATATGAGTACGTAACACAGCTTTTAGTATTCGAATCAGGGCTCTTAAAAGCGTGCAAAATCAGATGTAGTCACATTGACTAGAACTGCAAATTATTTCACATATTCAACCCCATTTAATGTGCAGTAGTAAAACCCCTGTACAGTGACATACCGTAAAGTGGTGATGAGCGAAGTATCGTTACTTCCTTCCACTGTAGAAAAGTGAAGCCAAAATGCCCCAGTATGGCGCTGCCAGCTTGCAGCAATGTTGCTGCATCTGTGGTGTAGTGATTCATTATGAGCTTACAGTGATTCATTTGGAGCCTAAGTTTGTGCAATAGGGATTCATTTGAAGCAAATTAATCATTAATGATGATGCAGATGCCAATTCCAGATAAATCACTAAATCATTTCTTAAAGTATATATGAAATTGTGAACAAATAAGTTTTCACTTAGATTTGCTTTGTTCCGAAAGAATCAGCATATTTTTAATGAATCAGCTGAATATGTGATGTGAACGAATCACTTAGACTGTCCACTGAGTGGCACTAAAACACAGGTTCTATATGTGAACCCTGACACATTTTATTAGATTTATACAGGTACATATTGCTGTGTTTTATACATTTATTTATTTTATTTTTTTATGTTTTATTAAAAAAATATATTTTATTTATTTTTTTTTAAATGTATTTTATTTTTTTTTATGTCCAGGGATTGTCGCAAAAAGTTAAAGCTCTACCATATTGGAAATATGCACTACACCAAATACAACCCTAAACCTACATGATAGTGTTGACAAATGCAAAACTGATTTGTTGATACTACCAGATAATTTCAACTTTTAACTATTAATATTGTCATAATAAGTCATAACATGATATTCTTCAAGTAACTGTGTGAAAATTATGCTTTATTAATCAAAATTCTGTAAATCTGTGTGAAACGGAATAAATGATGTCAGAGTTTTACTGCCTTTAGTGTTCATTTCTGTTGTAAACTGCAGGTACCTATTGGTACATATTTCATATCTTGCTAAAAAGTGCATCCAAATACATTTATGCCATGAGACCAGGTAGGCCCTTTACATTTTTTACACAATTTACAGGTCAAACAATCTCTTCCTTTCTAAGTGGGCAGTTAATAGTCAGAATAAGGTGAAAAATGAGCACGCTTTCTTGTATCTTGAGATTCTTACATACTAAATACCGATACTTGTTTCAGTACATTCAAGAAATATGATTACAATGGTTATTTTTCGGTATGAGACTCATCGCACTACCTTGCACTACCTAGGCTAATATGTAGCTGCACCATAAAAAAGTTTGAGCCTCGAAGGCAACAAAGAACATCTGTTAGTTCTTTTTTAATTGCTCGACGGTGATAGTTCTTACGGAAAACCTCCGTACTGATGTTCTAGTACACGCTATTTGCTGTCAACAACCCTTGCGACAGAACAGGTGCCTCCCTTGGCACCTGTCTGGGAGCCTGTGTTTGGTTTATTACCTACTAAATGTAGAATTCCTGTTTTTATTCCTCATTCCCGTGCATGAGACGTTTCCCACTAAAAGGCTGACATTTGTTTCCATTAGGCAAGAGCTAAACGCTTCATTAAGAAAGAGCGTAAAGCAGAATATTTCCCTTTTCTTTTCCGTACTTTGGTTTCTCATCTCAGCGTTCAATAAAAAAAAGAAAGTTACTCGCGATGTGTTTGGGGTAATGGTAATTGTCACAGTGTCAGCCGGGGCTTTTGTGTTAACAGGGCGTGTTGGCAGGGCCTATCAGTGGAAAATTGCACAGCAAAGAGAACACAATCAGCCTCTCCACTTCTTAAAAACAGCTCACCCCAAACAAGCTTCTCTTTTAAGGGGAAAAAAGACAGCGTTGCTCATTCCTCAAAAGATCTGACAACAAATCATTATGGCGCGGCTATCATTGATCAACAGTCACCTGGTAATTGATACCAACAAAGTCATTTTTTAAGCCCTCCCCCTTTTCACACATGAGGGCCACCTGAACGTCAGACATCAGAAATGTTTCTCTCACAGCGCATAGAGTGCTCAACGAGGTGAACGCTTCAATCTATCAAAGGAAGCTGGTGGCGAAATTTAATTATAGCAATGAATACAGCAACAAGATCTTATTTTACGTCTTGGAATTGTTCCTTTCCTGCTTCGCTTTCACTTCGACGTCCCTCGGCACTGATGAGATGAAAGCGAGTGTATATTTCAAAGATATTAGGATCAATCGCATCCCTCCGACGACGAAAGAGAGAGAGAGTGTGCGAGGTTGTGTTTACAGCACGGAGGAGCCTCCGCCGCATCACTGAGTTTAATTAGTAATATCACAAGCAGTTTTCTGCACCAGCTAAGACTCTGATACTACTTCAGTAGCTGTTAATGACCTTCATTTGTGTGGGTGCATCATATTCGGAACACACATCTTCACGTACACTCAAAACATCCTTTTACAGTATCCAGATCAACCTTGCATTAAATTGTACAGCAGATGATGTTAAACTGAGCGCATTTAAAAGAACTTGTGGAGGTTTGATGCAGCAATAGAGGGCTGCGACACTTAATGTCCGGAAAGGCAAAACACAGCTGGTGGAGGTTTCTAAACTGAATTATCATAATGGTGATGTGCTGTTCTAAATAGTAAATTGAGAATATGATCTCTATTTGCGTGTGTCTGAGTTACTGACTTCCCTGGTATTCAGCATCCATGTTACCAAATGCAACACCAGTTCAACACATACAGTATACAGTATTGATTTATCTACAGTGTTGTGCAAGTTACTTCCAAACTGTAATACATTATATATTACTTGTTACTGTTATTTAAAAGTAATGCCTGACTGATTCAAAATTGTAATGCGTTACATGAGTCCTATATTACTTTTGAGTTGCTCTCACCAAAACAACTACAGAGAGCGTGCCGTCAACGCAGCTGAAGAGTTCTGTAGTGAAATACACACAATAGGATCAAGCTTGTCACAGCGTCAGCCAAAGTATCCTAATTACCAGGAATATGTCCGAGGAAAATAGTAAGAAGATATGTAAATTATTTAGTGTTTTCTGAGTCAAAAAGATACATTTTCTGACTCGCCATCTCCTCTGATGCACCTTAAGTCATCTTTATGGATTAAAATAATAATAAAAGAGTTTTGTTTTAGATTATTTTCTTTCTTTTTTTTTGTTAACTGGTCATTTAAAGCTTTTTTGTATTTATGTCTTTTTTCGCAGAATTTCTGTTAATTTTTGTGAAGCGCTCCTGTTCAAGATATTGTCAGTGCACCCAAATAAATGAAGACCCTTCACGGTTCTGAATGATGTCATTCTCCCAATAATATGACAGCGTTGGTCATTTAGTTTCCACTGGAGGGGATTTAATGTTTAAACATTGTTATATACTGGAAATGACTGGAAAAAAACTAAACAAAATATAATTATGTCGCCATTACACACAAAACTGAACTGTTTTATTAGATGAAACAGTATAAGCTGTTTTGGTAGAAGGAAAAAAAATACAGGCTCCGGCCACTGGCCAGGGCGAGCCAGGCAGAGCTAATAGCCTCAGAGCTGAACCACATGCCACAAAATAATGCCACTCTTTCCACTGTTGGGCCAGTAGCCTCACGACATTCCTGTAAAACTTGCCCTAAATAAGCCTTCACTTGACC
>JAUMHR010000052.1:26073291-26083664 GCA_032361145.1 Enteromius fasciolatus
AGATAGATAGATAGATAGATAGATAGATAGATAGATAGATAGATAGTGTCACATACTCATTTAAAGGCCACTGAGACAGCATGCTGTTGTCACACATAAGATATTGTTTAGAACAGTGCAAATACAAACATTAGAAACTAGTTCAGCATCACACACCATGATATGGGTTCAAATGAGAGCCCATTTCTCTCCAAAACGGTGCCGTTTTTAGCGTTTTACAATAACAAAGTAAGAATAACAAAATTTTATAATTTCGGTTACAATTTTAGCTTAAATACACATTTTTCTAGAAGGATATCAAGCCATACCTTTTACACCTTTATTTGAAATGTTGATTAGTACAATTTATAATCTAAAAAAATTGTGAAGCATATGCGGGGAAGAAAACACAGAGTGACTCCAGTCTAAATACAGAGAAAAAGAGAGTTGAGATTATCATGAACACAGTGTCCAAGAAAAGGATGAAAGAGAAAGAGGCTTGACATGAAACAGCAGACAGAGAGAGAGAGACTCCCAGCATCACATCGATTAGGTCCAGTTAGCTTTGCTCTTCTCACAAGGCCGAGGTGATGGACAGTGAGCGTTCAGTGATAGCGTGATTGTCAGCTGAAGTGGCAGTTATAAATTTACTGGAGATAGGCGTTTTCAGCGAACAGCGAGAGCGAGGGAAAGCGTCTCTAATCTCTGGATTCCATCATCGTCACCATAAAAGCACTTTTATAGAAATCACATTCTGTGGTGGATGTCCTCGAAACTCTTGGAAAAACATCTTCCCTTCCTCTCTTTCGCAGGATCAGGGTGATCCGAGAGGCCACCGCTGGCTTTACAGTAAAATGTTGTTTCTGTTTGTTGTAGGTTAAAAGCACATTAATCTTTGTTTACAGTATAATACCGGCAGAGTTCAATAGCGGCCGTGTGAGCTGAATAGCAATGCCCTCCTCCCTAAAGCCAGCACATCATGGGTGATTTTTTCAATATCTTAAAAGCGAAGGCTTTCAGACTGCTTGATCCAATCAGGAGATATCAAGTACCTGAGCAAGGGTATTCAGTACTTACACATGCATAGGATGACGGTGAAATATGGGGGTATGTTGGAGAACATACATATGCACACACACATTGGTGACGCCTGGCAATGCTAATAAATAAACAAATAAATGTATTTGTAAAGAAACAGTAATTATTTATATAATTATCTAAAATGCAAATAATTCAAATACACATTTAAAAAAATTAAACAAACGAACAGCAGCAGTACTGAATTTGAATGAAATAATAAAGGAATGAATAATTGAATCCTTTCATGTATTCAATCAGACGTTTCGTGCTAAACCCAGAGTCAGAGCACACAGATCTTGTTGGTCAGGCTGAGTCTTTATGTGCGGTCTGGGATGTACATCTCGGCATGATGCTTGACAGCCTTTTAATTACTGTCAATTTCCAGCTTGCAGCTCACCGGCAGAAGACAGAGCATAACGTGCTGATGATATGAACACTTTCACACACAACAGGGATACAGACTAATGCCCATGTCATGTTGATTGCTCTAACTAGATGGCAAACAAAAAGCACTTGACTGTTAGAGAAGCTGTTGTCCAACCATTACCACAATGAAGCCTGGAGAGGGAGGCGGTAGCAATGCATGATGGGTGGGTGATTTATAAAGCCATCCTTTGCCAGGACCTGGCGCTTTCAAACAGACTCTGCAGTGCCACAGGGAGGCAGGTGGCAGTTAGAAACCAGAAGTGTCATCAATACGTAAATCACAAACTACACCAGAAAGACATACGGCCAAAGATCACAACCAAAATGTGTGATGAACTCATCTCAAACTGAGGAAACCTGGTCACAACAAAGAACAGCAAAGGAGCTGAAGTGTCCTAGTTTGTACAGCTTGGCCTCAACAAGTATTTGGACAAAATGTTTCAAATTGCAGTTTGCAATTTACATTTAATCAGTTGGTCCCAAAATGATTTTTCATAGCATTTTATATTATAGTGTCCTTGATACATTTGATATTATGCATAATTACAAGCAAGCCCAAACCCATAGTAAGTACATAATTAATAAACTTTATGACACTTTTATTTAAGGTGCAATTCTCAATTTCAATACTTTTAACCCTGAGGGGTGAAAAGAATAAATAAATAAATACATTTTTGCATATTCAGAGTTCATGGAGAAGGGCACAGTACTTTAGAATAGACGTCATATTTCTAAATAAAATAAAATAATAAAATAAATTGTTTGAATAGAATAAAAGTGTGCAATATATTTTTTATATATTTTCAATATATAATTAAATTAACTCAAATTAAATTATTTGAATGCAAGTGTTCAATATAAACTATTTTACATTTACCAAATTGCAACTTTATCATTACAAGTGCAATTACAAACATATGAGATACAAGAAAAAAATGCTTTCATTACATTCAGCAGTACATTTTAAACATATTTTAGATAATACATTTATAAAATGTAATATAAAGATGTACCTAAATTCTACTCAATAGAGTCAAAAAGCATTCAAAGTTCCGCTAACTGCATTAAAAATACATTTAAACTATGCATTTTAACTGAATTGTACATAGCACACATTCAAGTGTCTGGAAACATTACATTCCAACTGTACTTCAATATATTCTTTGCAAAGTATACATTTTTTAAAGTATATTTTTACTGTAATGTGTATGTTCTTCTCTTTTCTATAAGGATAAGATTTGGCCATGGTACAAGAAAAAACTGGGAAAAAAAGAAACTGAACAAATGCTGTACATTCTGTAAATGATGTACTATGGATAAGAAAAAGTAACAGCTTTACTGTTCTACAATACACAGAAAATAAACATGTTTGTGTTGCATGTGAAGCTATGAAAATTAACCATCTATTCACTGTGGATCTCAAAATATCTACTCAATGTAAGTATTTTCATCTAGATTTTGATTGATATTTCTTATTGATGTTTACACACAAATACGACTCCTAAAATAGCATGCACTGTTTTGTTCCTCCACAGACATCTGTGCTGGTAGGGAGCACTTTTCCCAGCCCATCAGGGCACGTCTGCTCTATGCGTTATTTATTAGCTTCATCCTTGACAATCGGCACACACGGTACACATGCTATTACACCATCCCTGCCCATATTTTCCAGTCCTGTTTCTCTCGAGCGCAGGATTTTCTTCAGGGGCTTTCCCTGATTCCACTTTTAGAACAAGGAGGTGAAGAAATAGGACAGCGCACAAGATTTGATGTGCTTTGATATATAAAGTGCTTTGATTCCCCCACCACCTTTAAATAGAAGACAATTGCTGGGGGGCCCAGCACAAAGTGAAAAATCCCTCCATCTCAAGCCCCAGAGGAGTGATGGATGGACAGAGTGAAGGTGTGGACCCCCTCAAGCTGGCCGTGTGAATGTGAAGGGTTGTGCTGAACCTGTGAATCAGAGCTGTCTTAGCCAGAGGTAAGGTGAAGAAGGAACTCTCTGAGATGCCATGCTCGTCACGTGGAGGTGGCTTGAGGAAACACTGGGAGAAATAAACAGCCTGCACACAGCAAAAAAAAGAGATTCTTTAATGAGTGTTTTTGTTTTTCAGTACTAACACTTTACAATAAGGTGTTATTTGTTAACATTGGCTAGTGCATTAACATGAACAAACAATAGACGTTACATGTATTACAATATGTGATAATAATATATCATCTTTGTTAACAGTAGTAATACAAAGACAGTCGTTCATTGTTAGTTCATGTTAGCTCACAATGCTAACACACACAACTTGTGATTTTAATAATGCATCAGTAAATGCTCAATGTAGCAATAACTAAGATTAATAAATGCTGTAGAAGTACTGTTTATCCTTAGTTCATATTAGCTAATGTGAACTAATAAAGCTTTGAAGCTTATTGTAAAGTGTTACCACTATTTTAAATCAATATACAGTACATTTACTTGGGATTTCTTTATTAAATTTACAGTAAAAAAAAAATGCACCAAACTGTTTTTATTGTGTTTTATGTAAATATTTTACTAAATAAAATGTAATCCAAATTTAATATCAAATTAAAGCCATGTGTCTAAATAAGTTATGTTTCAAATGTGAAGTGGATATTAAATTTTGGGAGAAGCCCACCAATATATTTTTAAAGCACCATTTCTATGGTAACGCAATGTCCAATGTTAAAATGGTTTTCACAGCTTTAATCTTGAGATTTTAATCTTTCAAATGATAAATAATTTATGATGATTACTAAAACATGTGATAGGGAAAAATGAAAGACAAAGAATTCTTGTGTCAAAGGTCAAAACTTCTTTTATGGTGTATATGTTCTGAGCTGCACTCTTTTCATAAATTAATCTATTACTGCTCCTACATAATTTTTAACAACAAACTGGGGTAAAATATCTATTTAGTAGTCGTAGATTAGTCATGATTACATTAGAATTTAGTTGTAATGAAGTGAAATAAAAATAGGCTTCCCATATACAGAACAGTGACAGTTAATTAATAATAACAATAATACTAATACTACTAATAATAAATGTTTCAAAATAAATAAATAAAGACATTTAGACAGATATGAATAGAGTTTTTTTTTTTTTGATGAACATTTCTTTAGAGATGGTTTGGAGAAATGTAGCATTCTATCACTTGTTCGCCAATGGATCCTCTGCAGTGAATGGGTGCCGTCAGAATGAGAGTCCAAACAGCTGATAAAACATCACAGTAATCCACACTACTCCAGTCCATCAGTTAATGTGAAGTGAATTAGTTGAACATGAAGTGACCATTAGTTTAAATTTAAACCATTGCTTTCAGCCAAACTATGAGTCTATAATCCATAAGATTGATTTATCTAGTGAAAAAGTCCATCAGCACTTATCCTCACTTATCAATATCCACCAAAATATCTGTGCAGACTTCTCTCATGATTGAGATAAAAATTATTTACGCGATATTATGAAGAGAGGACTTTCAGCTGGAAACAAAGGTTTAAAGCTAAATATCTCTCAATGGTAGATTTGTTTCTTACAAACACAGAGCGTTTCACTCCAATATACTGATGGAATGGAGTGGTGTGGGTTATTGTGATGTTTTTATCAGCTATTTGTACTCTCATTCTGACGGCACCCATTCACTGCAGAGCATCCGTTGATGAGCAAATGGATGGCCTGAGGGTGAGTATATTTCCATCATTTAAAATGTTTGGTTAAACTAGTCCTTCAAGCATAAAGCCACTGCAAGACTTACTATCTTATACAGTACCAATTTTCTTTCAGTTTGTATTAAGAAGGTTCAGATATGCATACTTTAAAACAAGACAAAAATACTCAGTAAGAACTTTTTTTTTTGCAGTACTGCGGGAAGCGGCAGTCTGCCGCCGGTGATTGACGTGCATCTAATCGGCAGAATTAATATGTTAAATAGGTTAATTACGTGCAAAAGCAGCTCATGAGTGTCATGTGAAGATGAACATAATTACGATGCATGCGATAGTGTAGCAGTAAATGTAGGCACCGAATCAGAACTAGCACATCAGTTAAGTCGGGCAGTGATGAGGTCGCAGCTTGAGATTGTTTCCATCGAAGGCAGGCACAGCCGTGAAAATACCCAGCGTTCACTGGGGCCCGAGGGCTGGTCTCCATTAACCCGAATCTGCTGTACTGTCAGCAGCAAACCGACTGTCAGCAGCTGAGATAAGAAAAAAACAATAACAACAACAACAGAACTAGGAAGTGATTTAATTCCAAACGGAGCCTGTCTCCCAAAGCAAGTCTGTAGGCCTGTATTATTTTCTTCCAAGTCTACAAATCTGATATTGTGTCTTTCCCTTGAGGCCACATGTCAGAAGTGACGTCCAAATGCAGACACCTTAAAAAAAACTCAACAAAAAAAACGCTCTGCTGGCATATAGAAGCGTGTAACGCTGCTAATTTAGCACGACTGGGTAGCTGATAAATTTGTTATTTTGCAAATCCAATAAATGACATATGAGCTTAACTGCTAGTGTTAAGGCATTTATTATATCGATGGATGAGGAGTCGATGGCAGCCTCAAAGCAGGCTCATATAATATCACTTGTGTCAAAAGAGAAGACAGGGAGGGGGAAATCAATGGCCATTGGTGATATTAAAAGAAACACGTAGATTCTTAACTAATGGAGATAAAGAGGTTAGAAACATCTCAATCGAACGAGCAGACGGGCCCGGATTTAATCTCTATAAGATTAAACCCTTGTTAGTTTGCTAATTATTTAGCCGTGTCTTTATTAACTGTTGACAGTGCCAAAGTGGACCCAGCCATAAACACGAGGAAAGGTGTGAATATTTCACAGCGTGGCAGAGGCCTTGTATAGCGTATATGCCAAGCGCTGCAATCAATTAGAAAAAAAGAGAGGCGGGATATGTCTCTAAAAATTGAAATAAAATTGATATAGATAGACAAACAACTGACCTAGTGGAAGGAACTTTTACAGTGGTGAGTGGAGCCAGAAACATTTTCTCACCTTTAATCCTAATGGCTTATCATCAGCGTGCTCAGCAAATAAAAAACAATTGTCTTTTTGGTAATGGATTGATATCAGGGTGAGAAGTGGCCTACTTTTTTCTGTGGCAGAAATGCCGGTCAAGGAAAGCTGGAGGGAGGATTCATGTCAAAACAAGCTATTATTTATTTTGAAAATGAAATGTCAGATTACATTAGATAAATATTTAATGTTCATTAATATTAACACCCAAAAATGATTTATTTAAGCACAAGAAAAGATCATGCATTTTAACTGAGAACATACAGTATATACTGTACACACTAGCCAAGCTTCCATCTAAGGCGTTTTTGCGAACAAATATTTAACTGGTACAGATATAGCTGATGCTAATTATACAAATATATATACATACATATGTACATATATACAAATGTCGCAAAAAATTGTTTGGAAACACCTTTTGTCGAGAATAACGCAAATAAATGTAGTGTCACATTCCAGAATTAGCCTATCTACAGAGTCAAAGTCTTCTGAAGCCATAGGAAGTCTTTATGTGAAGAAGAGAGGAAAACACAAGGTTTTAATCGCTAAAAATGATCCCGCTCCGTTCACGCGTCCGGTAGCATCGATCACAAGATACACAAGAGCCAATGACATTTCACAACCAAGGTTGACGTAAGGATTCTTGAAGCTGCATTTTTTTGAAATCACGCACAGACTGCAGCAGCACACAGGAAGTACACAGGAAGTAAAAGTGTTTTGACCAAACATGGAGTTGTGGATACATACCGCTACTTACCTGTCTGCCCTGCTCTGCCTATCAACCTGTCTGTTGTGCAGTGGATTTAGTGGAACTGTGATTGTGGAATCTCAGAATAAGACTTTGAAACTTACATGCTGAAATTTACCTAAACTTACTTTGAACTAACAGCCCAGTCTCACAGCAATTCATACATATTTTATAAGATGGCTAATTCGTACAAATAGATTTTTGCTAAACCTAAACCTAACCCCACCTCTAAACCTACCCGTCACTGGCACTACCGATTAGCTCTGGAAAAGATATTTACATTTTTTATATATTTGACATTTATAAACCGTTATGTAAAATAATAATGATACCAGCATATCAAAATAAAGTTGTTTTGTGGTCCAACTAAATTCTGTCTGTAACATCTATATTAGTACTTACTGTATACTTTGCAATACATTTGCACACTGTCTGATGGCACATTTTTCCAATTACAAAACTAGCAAACAAATGTATGAATGCATTTAAATACAGAATATTAAATCTTATATTTAATATCATTCAACTTGTAGAATCTGCCATGGTACAAACTGACCAATCAGAATCAAGTATTCCAGAGATCTCCTGATTACAAATAGGCTGCCATCCAAACAACATACTGCCACACTGCTGAAAATCCTCTTGTGTGAATGACAATCAAATGACAGACACTTAACTGAGACAGAGAGAGGTGGGAGAACTAGAAAAGACAGTGACAAAACATTAATTTAATTGACAAACATTTAGAAGCAATCTCCATTGTTTCATTGAGCAACACAGCACTTTCATTTAAATAAAACTTTAGAAAGAATGACACGGTACAAAATGAAACGGAAAAAAAACAAAAAAAAACAATGATGATATAAATTATGGAAGTGCTACACTATATTAATCCATTTAACTTGACAAATTGTGCTAAAATTCTTTCAGTGGAAGCAAATTACATGTGCGGTTCCTGAGGTATGATAGGAATTATTCACACATAAAACAAGCACCACTCATTACATTAGTAAATGCATTGTTCCAGACTCTATCTAGGCAGCAATCATCCTCTAAATTCTCATTTTCTGTCAATAAACAAAGCAATAATTTCAGTGTGATTATGTTTGATGGTGCCATATGGCTCCATCCCACTCTATGTAATAAATAATGAGTCACTCAATGGAAGGACGTTTGAGGAACATATTTACACCCTTGACACGAAAAGGATGATTTAATGAATGCAGGTTTAGTTGATGGTGAAATGCTAAATACAGTAAAATCACTTTTGAAACTGGAAAGACATGATAATGAAAAGAAATGATGACAAATAATTGGTTCTTTCAGCAACTCAACACATTTTTGTCCTTTTACATTTGGCTTTTCTAATTAAAATGAGATTTTATGTGTTAGTTAATTGTGTCAATAGAAATTATATCGCTGGCTGGCAAGCACATTTTATGCTAATATGCATTATTTTTTTCTGTGCTGTTGGTGTTTGCAGACCACGATGAATATAGGCCTGTGTAATGAAAATTCACTACATGACTTGCTCTTCAGTGTGTACTTGCAAAATTGCTAAGCTTCTTGACAGAGCCAGACATCGCAGCTAATGGCTTATTTGAATATGAAAATAGAGCATGAAAACAGTTTCTAAACATCTCTGCTTAATACAAAAATGCAGTGAAAATCTGGCATAAAAGTAGATCTTTGAGCAAGTCAATGACACAAATGTTGGTACTTTATACTATGGCATTGGAGTTTAGCTACAAAGTATATTCTATAAGCTTCTGCAATAAGGTTGCGTTGTGCTTTTTGGAGACTTGCCATGTCAGCAGACAGGCAAGGACAATTGCTTCTGTTTCAAACCAGAAATAAACTAAACAAGTCCCTAACCACAATCGTTTTTGTCTGCACGCGGAGAGAGATTAATGTGTTATCAAAGCAAAGCAAAGTAAAATTCCTCTTTGTAGCGTTATCCCACCATGATTAGTTTTCCGCATCTGACTTACATTTATTAAAGGAGGATATCTGTGATTTTGTGTATTGATTTAGATGGGATTGTGATTTCTGTAGTTATTGCTAAAGTAGGAGGATACGTGTGCTATGAAGCATGCATGCATCACAAAACCATATGAATTAGACATGATTTATTGGTAACACTTTACAAGTCCCATTAGCTAAAATCTAGTAATTAATTTGCTTTAGTATTTATTAATCAACTGTCCATTGTTAGATCATGAAATAAATATTTTTAATCCTGGTAATATATTAATGGTGACGCTTTAATTTAGAGACCAGTTTTTACCTGATCCTTGCTATTGAGTACTTGCTTGTTATCATGCATATTATTAGCATATCAGCTATTTTTAAGTACTTAAAAGAATATAATAATGCATTTATTTGGTAAATGTTAAAAGTAACATTACCTACACTGTAAAATAAAATAAAAAAATAAAAATCATAAAATTTACTGTAAAATTCAATCACAAAAATATAGTAACGTTTTAGGTTGAAATTTAAAGTAACAGTTAATATACCAACCTATTAAAGTGCTAAAATATGTATTGTACCTTTGAAATACACTGATAAGCACCAAAAGCAGGTAGTGCTGAGAAAGTCACATGATGAACCAAAGCCCATCACAAGCAGCTTTTAAATATGAACATATATAATATGAACAACATTACATGTATAACATGAATAATATGAACAACATTACATGTAACATACAACCATGATAAACTTGAGAAAAAAAAAAAAAAACTAAATTTGAAATGCAATGCAGGGAATTCTGAGAATGTTAGTTTACGGTTATTCCCTATAAATTTTACAAGACTTCATATTAACCATTTAACAAGTTTTTACCATAGCATTTTCACAGCATTTAATTAATTAATAATGGTCTAGATTGTTGTTGTTTTTTTCTATGTTCATGTTACCTGTTATTAACAAGCCTTTTTTCTACTTTTCTACTTTTCTACTTACTCTCACTGCGCATGCACACCTCAATATTGCATTCATATTTATTATATTTGGGTAACACTTTATAATAACGTTCAGTTGTAAGGCATTTATAAGTGATTAGTTAATGATGAACTAATCATTTACA
>JAUMHR010000052.1:26098235-26108928 GCA_032361145.1 Enteromius fasciolatus
TGACCGCATCACCACCTCGGGTGTGCATTATTTTTCTAATAATTCAACGGCCCGTCATCAATTATTCCTTACATATATATATATATTATTGCTTTATTTTGGAAGCTGCATTCAAATTCAATTGACTCACAAATTAAAAAAGTCACTTTGAATGGACATGACACCACTGCTATGAAGTATTAGACATTTACATTTGTCTTTTTCTGATGAAAATCAAACATGCATTTAGCTCACTGGATATTTTACTTTGAAAATGCAACAAAAATAGCAAGAACCAGCATAATGTCACTTAAAAATTCTGCACAGGTAAGCTACATTGTTCCATTTTAAAATCCTTTAAAATTCTTGAATGCTACAAACCCTGACATAACCCTTGTACAGAAAGAGGAAAAGTAGAATTGGCCGGTGTAAAGTGCACTCTAGATGACCCATCGGATTACGTGGGTCAGCAAACCCTGAGTGAGCAACAAGGACAGAAGCTCTGGGAACCGCCAGCACATATGGAGGTAAAGCAGAGGAAGAGGTTTGGTGACACCTGCAGCAAAAATATCCCCCTCAAATGGACAAGCACTCAAAAGGTAGAATTCCCTCAAGACTGCATAAGAAATAACCCAGAGACTCAACAGGATGCTGAAATATTGAACATTTAATTTTGTGCATTTGGAGAAAACAATGAAGTGGGCAAAATGTTCTTCTCACTAAGAGTAAAGTACTGTTTACTGAAAGTTTATTTCAGGAACCCAAAATGGTCATTTTATGGCATCGATGTGAAACCGTGTGTAGATGTGCTTCTTGAGGGGAATATACCATAATACCAAAATTGTGACAGGTTTGGATCTGGCAGTTCTTTAAGAAACACTTTTCCAGCTCTGTAAATCTTTATCCTGTATAGTGCGGCACAAAGGTACAGCTAAAAGTGGCCCTTCTGAAAATAATAAAGGAAAAAGTAACAATATTGTACCGTCAAGGGACAGAAGACTACCATCAGCCAAAAATAATATTAATACAGAGCAAGTGAGAGAGCGAGCACAGCTGCGTGTCAGCAGCCTTTGCGAGTAATGTTAAAGAAACAGTCAGTGGCTGGACTCAAATCATGGCCCAAATTTTGTCGCCTTTGTGGGTTTGTTTTCTGTGAAAGCGTTGGCTTCCCATAACATTGCTAAGAAATTTCAATTATGTTCTCAGAGAGGCAGGCGACAGGGCCCTTTGAGAGTGCCAGGCAACCCCGTGACGTGATGAATGGCTAGCCTTTAATGTTATGGGGGATTAAAGATAACTTTTGAACGATCCCTTGCTCAACGTATAGGCAGCTCCTCTTTCACCCAGGCATAATAAGTTTTCAGCTGCCACCATTTTAATTACTTTCTTCTAAAACTTGAACCACGTTGGCCGGGTTAAAAGAAACAGGAGCGGCAGGTTGGTGGTGTTATTAGAGCTTTGTTTAGCCGTGCGTTTGAGTAGAGGCTATGCAGGTATCCCATTGATTGCATAGGGGTGCCACTTAAGTTCCTAGAGAGGGAGGGTGCTGGAAAACATCCATCTCGCAGCAAGCTCCCTTAATGATCCACTAGTGCACCATAAATTATGTTAATGGTTTTTAGCCCATGAACGCTCGCCCTTTGTTCCATCCAACCGGTGGAGCTGCTGATGTCTTCATGGGACCATCTCGCCAACCACTGCACAAGTGTCGAGAATGAAGTGAAACAGCTCTCAGATAAATTGATTTAACTGCCAGCGGCGTTAGCATTGACTGCATTAGCCAGAGGGTGAAGGGTGATGACATGCATTTGCTGTTGTCTTGTACCACTTCGACAAGTCCAGATGTACGTCATGACAATCACCAAGGGTAGATGTAAGAGGTATTGACAGGCCATGGTAACAAATATTATAATGAGTACCTAGAGATGTTTGATAAGCAAACAAACCAACTGATCTTTTCAATTAATCAGTTTAACCGGTCAAGATGGTTATTGAATCGACATGTCTGACTCCTGATGATCTGGGAACCATGAGTGAACTGAGTGTTTTAGCATTTATGTAGGGGTTTGGACTTACAGAGCAAAAAGTTACTTTATTAGATGGTCTGTAAATACATTTATGGTGTAACAGTTTTATCAACACATGAACAAAATAGAATGAAGTTTAATAAATAGTAATTTATCAGCTGTTAATATCATTTAATTGAATATTTTATTTAGAGCTTTTAATGAGCTAACACATTACAATAAACACTTTCATTAATAAACGACCTATGTTACAAAACCCTTCAAAAACCTGGGCATAAAACACTGACATAAACACTAGAGGCATTAAAAAACTTCTTTTTTTCCAGTTCCCTGCTCATTGCTATGTAGTGGCATCAAAACACTTTGCATAGTTAACTAATATATTTTCATGCTTGCATCACATAAGCAGCTCCATATGTAGTAAACTGCTCAGAAGTGCACCCAGTATTTGTAGTGCAGAGTGCTGTGAAACAGGAGTCGCGATAAAAGAACACAAAGTTTTGTATGAGCAAGCCACAACAGCATGGTTGGTTGAGCAAATATATCTTGCATTTATTTTTGTTCACTCCACTGTTTGGGTTTAGGGTAAGGTTAATGTACTGTATGTGTTAGCACCACTCCTCTGACATTTCCTTTCCAAACTGTGTACAGCAACCTAAAATGCTGTTTGGTTCATGTTGATCACTTTTAAATCTGAGGCCATTTTTCTAGAAATTTCTTTTGTCTAGAAATAAGCAATGCAATATTACTTTGGAGTATTTTTTTACACACATTTTTCCAACAAACCAGGTTATTAATTAAAATAGAATAGAAGAACCTTGATAACCGATGACATGTGCCTAAATATGACTATACTGGAGAATCTAATATGTCTTGCCAGGATATCAATGTGTAAAATTAATTCCTCCAATTAAATCAGTTCACTAAATAATTTAGAATGATTCTCAAATCAACAACTCGCTGACTCTGACAAGCATCTCTTTCATATACTGTATGTTCGTAATTATACAATAATCGATGAGTGAAGTGACAGCAAGTGCATTAAGAGTTGATTTACATAAAATAATCTCTAAATTTACGTCTGAATCAATGTAAAGAATGAAAAGAACCAGATCATTAAAGCAAACTTCAAAAGAACCCATTTTGAGACTTTAGCTCGCTATCATTTTCTTACCTTGAGGCTATAAATATCTTTTGGTATTAGAATTTATGTTTGAGCCACGCGGAGCGCTCTTAAAAACATCTATTAAGTGATGGGTAATCATCTGGATATAAGGACACTGGAAATCAGCCTTGAAGAGACCGATTTCAGCTCTGAAACACTCTGTCATTACCTTCATATCAAATCTACAACGTAATTCTCTATCTTATTAGCTAAAGTAAAACCCAAATGAAAACAGATGCTGAAAACTCCTTCATCCCGAGAGTAATAGTCCACCCATGCCTGACTGAGCATGTATACAGTATAGCATTAATCCTCTATGGAGAATATGTTTTTGTACATCTGTGTTAGAGCCTCGGCTCAGACCTAAATAACAGATTGAACCATCATGTGGAAGCGACAGCACCTCATTGGTTGGAGATGACAGATTTGCTCTCAGGGTACGGTCATCTGTCCGCACCTTCAAAGTATCTCCTCACGTGAGGCTCTCGGAGCAGCTTGAACATTCCTGAGAGTCTGCGCGTTTTCAAAGCCCCTCGCAACAGACCAGACCGACATCAAACTTTTGTTTCACACACCGTTTCACAGTGTCATGTTTCATGTCATTTACTGTGTTTGTAGTCCTAAAATAAACCGCAGCAGCATCTTCCTCCAACAACGCAGTATTCCCCATGCGGCAGCCTGGCAAAGTTCAATGCGCTCGACTCCATGGGTTCTGCATTCTACAAAGCTGTGCATTGCCCAAGGTGACGGTATTGTTTTGGTACGTTCTGATGGGTAAGGAGAAACAAATGAAGGTGAAACACAGGACAGTACTTGCTTGTTCTTTGCAGATCTGCGGCAGGATTCTGCTGCATGTCTGAACGCATGTGGCATCTTTCTGAAAAAGTAAAAGACTAGTTTAAAATTCAAATATATATTAGAGTGTTTTTTTACACAGATTTTGTCTCAGGGTTATTGTAGTTAACTACTAGAATATTGTAGTTCACTTGGACTTGTACAAACACCCCCAAACACCGCCCAAGTGTACGAAAAGAAAGAAGGTGGAGCTAATATTCTCGCTGTAGTGTTGCTGGCGGCGCCATTTTCTGGAGATGCTGTGTGTTGTTGTAAAAATGAAACTAGTTTGTTTGTGCTTCCAAAAGAGGAAACAGATAAAAATCAGTGTTAAGTTGTGTTTCTACACACTGTTCTAGAGCAGTTCAATCCAAATATTAGAGTGTGTTCAGCGCATTTACAGAGGACTGATTCCTAAAACCTGCAGAGCAGCATATGCTGGTTGTGCACAGAGACTATAAAGTGAGATATTTCCAGCTCTGCAAGGACAGTCTGGCGCTTCTGACTCACAACCTTTAAGTAAGTTACGTCTTATTAAAATAAACTGCTACTTGCTATTTAAACTCGAGTTTAGATTAGTGCTTGTTGTTTGTCATTTCTCTGATCACGAATTCAGACATGGTATGTTTACGAGGCATGAAGCAAGGCGATGCATAAACAGACATTATAATCCGTAATTACTGTACGTCCCCACTGGATGCAACAAATGTCTTGTTTTTACTGTGTTTTATTGTGTTGGTGTCATAACATCAGGATTTGGCATCATGTTCTGATTAAGGCGTAACATTTCTGCCAACCGTAGAGGGTCCTTTTTGTAGTTTTGTTTGTGTGTTCTGGACAGCGTTTCCCATACCTTTTGTGCACCCCTGATTGTCCCAATTGTCTGATCACTTCCACCTGATTGTAATTATTCCATTAGCCCTACCATATATATTTTGGTTCAGTTGGTATTTTGTTGCTGTTGTGTTGTCGTGTAACCCTGTCTCTCTGACTCCTCCAAAATGGATGGCTGAATGGATGTTGGTTGTTTGGAGCTTTGTTAAAAGAACTTAAACTGTACTTGCATCTTTTGTTGTGTTTCGTGACACATTATCTGTAAGCATTAAGACGAAACAATGGCAATAATGTATTTTAAGATGTCTCAGTGCAAGCTTTTTCCAGTTTACACAGCTCTTAACATTTATTTTAATCTAGGACTAGTCTTAAACCCTGTTCAGGAAACTGCCCCATTATGTTTATAAATATAAAGGATATTTAAGAACATAAACAACACATTCAAATGAAAATTGGAAATATAAAAGTAAATGGTAATAAAAACTACACTACCTCAGTGATACTAAAATCTCTAACTAAAAGATTGGCAGATTTTAAATTGGCTCTGGTATTTTCAGTTCTGACCGAGTAAGACTACTTGCCAATTAAAATGACTTAAAGCTAGATTCAGTTCTTTTTATTCTCTCTCAATATGCTCAAACTGCAAAAAGAGATAAATAGAGGCTTACATGGAGGAATAAAAATATACATGGAAATGTGAATTATGGATTTTGAATATTTGTTGAAACTGGTAACAAGAAAAATAAGAAAAGGTTCTAACTGAATGGGTGACTTAGTTAAATTTTCAAAGTTATTTTATGAGGCTTTTCTTTAACAAAGAAACGTCATCTGGCTTTTTTAAAATGTAAGATTTTCTATTCTTATTTCTTAAAATAAAATTAAAAAATAAGTTTTTTTAATATTATAATATTTAATATAATAATAATAATAATAATAATATATAAATAAAGCCTTCTGCAAATACCATACCTTACTCCATGGTACTTAATAATTCATATATCATGTCTGAATACAGTAATTATTCACTACCAAGGTCCAAGGTATTGTATTCAAGATTCTCTGAGAAACTAAAGAATACCAAGATACATGCAAACAAATCTAATACCTTCATCTACTTCTTGTACTGAATACAAAAGATCTGTGCTTGTGAAAATACTGTCAGGTAAAGTATTCCTCAAAAAGTGAAAGCGCTGAGAGGCAGTTAAGGTGGGATTGAGGTGAAGAGTGATAAAAGGGAAAAAGCCCAGCTGCCACAGGAGGTGCACACAATAGCACTATGCACAGATATAGTAGCAGCTCCGGCTGCAGCGCGGCAGTTTGGGTAATCTCTGGCACACTCATCATCACATCAGCACTTCATTACCTCAGGTGTTCTTTTGATTACTACTCAAATCTCTGACCTGGCTTGCACTTTACACGTGGTTTCTCTCTTAATTTCTCCTTCAGCCCAAATCCCCACTACTATCCCACCGTTTTATTTCTGCGTTGTCTTTTTAAGATACACTTCCCTTGTTGTTACACGTCAAAAACACATGGAAGCACCTAACAGGCTCCACACAACTTGTGTAATGTGTGATACATCACGAAAATGGCGAAAGCATTTCTGACAAGCAAAACCTGAAATATTTTGAAAACAATAAAAATGCATTAAAAGCATTACAGGCAACACAAACTCACAGCACTTGCAGAAATCAAGTTTGTGTAAAACAGCATTTACTGTGAACTATGAACTGTGAACTAACTACTGTTTACTATGAAAAGATCACATAACATAATTTAATATAATTGCAACCCAGTCTTTGGGATTTACTAATCACACTATACACTATTAAAAAAATGTGCTTCAAAAGGTTCTTCACAGCAATGTCATAGATCAACCATTTTTGGTTCCACAAAGAATTCAGTCAAAGGATTTTTAAAGAACCATCTCTTTCTTACCTTTTTATAATCTGAACAACCTTCTTTCAAGACAAAGCTTTTGTGAAAGAGAGAGGCTCCTCAGATCTTAAAGGTTCTTTATGGATCCATTTAGAAAAAAAAATGTTTTGAGTGTTGTCTTCTTGAGAGCAATGCATGAACAGCTAGCTCCTGAGGGGGAAACCCCCTGTTCCTGAGCCACCACTGTAGGGGTCTTATGAGCGTCCGTTTCGGCGTATACTTTGCTCTCGAGAGCTCTCTTTGAGGAGAGAGCCTTCACCGCTGTTCCTCGTTTTGCCAGCTCCGTTTTCATCCCTTAATAGACTATTTAGCGGTGATCAACTGCCAAATATTGAGTTCTTTGCTTTAGCTTAGCACTTGTCACCCCCCACTTTTACGAAGTGTGTGGATTCTGGCCCATGGTCTGTGGAGTGGTCACCATATCACGTGGCACATGCCTGGAGATGCTGGCTGTGTTTCGCTCACTGAAACACTTCCTCTTAGATGTAAGAGATCGACATGTGCTGGTGCACACTTACAACACATCAGTGGTCTCGTATATCAACCACCAAGGAGATCTGCGTTCATCTACACCTAGGAGCAGACATCCTGTCGAGGCAGGGGTTGAGTCCTGGGGAATGGAGGCTCTACCCAGAGGTGGTGGAGCATATCTGGAGAGTTTTCGAGCGAGGTGGACCTTTTCGCAGCTCTAGAATGCACAATGTTCATCCAGCGTCTCTCTAGTTCATTCAACTCCACTGGGGCTGGATGCCATGGTACAGCCATGGCCAAGACTTCGTCTGTACGCCTTTCTCCTGATCGCTCTGCTCCCAGGAGTTCTGGAGAGAGTGCACCGGGACGCGGTCAATCTACTACTTGTAGCGCCGTTCTGGCCGGGCCGAGTATGGCTCTTGGATCTGAACAGCTCTCCATGGGAGATTCCAGTCAGGAGGGACCACCTCTCACAGGCAGGGGCACCATCATGCACCCTTGCCCGGAGTTGTGGTAGCTGCCATGTGGCCCCTGAGGGACCTGTCAAGACCATCCTCCAATGCAGAGCTCCAACCACAAGGAAAGTGTATGCCCTGAAGTGGAAACTTTTCACTTCTTGGTGTAGAGAATGCCATCAGGATCCAGTTAACTGCCCAGTTGGTACAGTGCTGGAGTTCCTGCAGGCCAGATTCTCCACTGGAGTTACCCACTCCATCCTGAAGGTTTACGTGGTGACGATATTGGCCTACCACACCTTTCTCGGTGGACACACAGTTGATAGATACCACCTGGTTACACGTTTCCTCTGCAATGTGCTGAGGTTGAGGCCTCCAGTATGATCTCCCTACGTAGGATCTGGCAGTGGTGTTAGAGGCCCTCTGTGGGCCACCTGTTGAGTCCATAGGGGAGATCTCAGATTGCAGTGGCCCCTTCAGATCCGATCAGATCCGTACCCTGTGGGTGTGTTTTAAGGTTCCCTGCAGTCACACCACAGTCAATTGTACTGCAGGACTTCAGTCCTCCTCCCTTCAGGGAGCCCCGCCAGAAGAAGCTATTGTGGATGCCATCAATACTGCTTATGAGATCTCTGGTCTCTGGCTCATTCAACTAGGAGTGTGGCGGCCTCCAAGGCCATGATATCTGGGGTCTCTATACAGGTTATCTGTAACGCTGCAGGATGGTCTTCCCCCCAACATGTTTGTCCATTTCTATGTATTGGACTTGCGAGCCATTCCAGGCTCTTCTGTTCTCTTGCCCTAGCTGTGCATTGTCTTCCTGGCCAATGACGTCATCCGCCTATGACATCTCGACCCATCCATTGGACTGATTACACATACTATTCAGAACCGTCATGCTGGAGGCATTCTCCATAGTTTCCTCCTTCGAGGAACTAGGGTTATGTACGTAACCTTGAGACGTTCTGGAGTGTAGTGTATTAGGTATTGTTAGAATTAAAATTACAGGACAACTGTCAATAACACTGTATTAAATACTCGCTGATGTAAATTTTGACTTTTATTTGGTGCTTTTTAGGCCTTCTTAGACTTTTTTCTGAACCAAAACAACATATAAAACCAAAATAAACTGTAGCTGGCCATTTTGAATGTCATGGTACCGTAGGCTGTACAAGCTATAATAAACTACAAGAGCGACCAGATTTTCTGCTGATCAAAACAAGTCTTTAGATCTGTATGGCACAGTTTGTGGTCTAAACCCCAGCTATCCTTTTTAAATAATCAAAGATGTTTTAGATTGTCTGGGAATGGCCAAATCAACAGTGTCCTCGGCAAAGGGTGGAAATTAAATTTCACAAGCTTTCTAATGGAATCGTGCCTCCATCAGTGACACCGCTCCGACTGAAAGATGCATGGTCAGATTAGATAGAACGCTGTGATTTTCTCAGGCCCATGTCCTTGACTTCTTTTGTAGGTGTTCAGCCGTTTGTACAATGCCAGCTGTGATAAGCATATTTAAGTTTCCCGAACCCATTTAATTGAGCCCTTTAAATTATATATTAACCTTCATTTATATATAATCTGAAAATATCTTTTTAAAGTTAGTATGTATGCACTTCCAGCAAATGAATGAATAGCATGAAGGGCCCACACTTATACATGGCCTGTTTTTAAGGGTGAATCTTCTTGTCTTTTTGTTTTTGTTTTCTAAAAATTCTTTCATTTTTTAATTAAAATCACACTTGGGGTTTCTCGTGAACTTGAGTTGAGTGTGGCAGTGAAATGCTTGCTCTGAGTTCTGTTAGGTAAGGAGTGTTTTATGTTAAAAAAAAACCTATACATTTTGCAGTTTACGAAACCAGTTAAGTCTCATATCTCATATACTGAATTACTATACTATATTTTGTTGAAGCTCCATATAAATCCATGTTAGTTCAAGAGAGCTGCACCAACTGTTGTCCCAACTAGTCAAACACAGTCGCCTAAAGAGAGAATTTCCAATTGCTGAAATGTTAAGGGTTTTTGAGGGTTGTGATGTTCCCAGTGTGCACTGCAACATGAATAAAATATTTTTAAACTTTAAGTTTGTCATTCTGCTAGATTTAAACATTAAAGTTATGATTTTCAGAGCTTTTTTTTTTTTTTTTTTTTTTTACAATTGACCGTTCGTGTGGCTTGTTTGTTTGGTGTTGAGGTCTACGGTATGCTCCACTATTTAAAAACGCTTATCTTATCTTTGTGAAGTAAGTAATGTAAATCAGTACAACCTTTAACCCTCATAATGCATTTGAAATTGGTATTCTATTTTTGAACCAGTTTGCATGTTTTGCCAGGCTTTAAGACATTTGAAATGAGATTGCTAATGCTCTGGGCTTTGTGTGGTCATCGCTGCATCTCGGTTTGACTCTGTGAAGGCTTAATGCATTCCTTTATTTCATCAAGGCTTGATTACTTCTGTGAAGATTCTCCCTCTCTTTCTGATAATCTAATGCTCTTAAATGAAAGCCTTTTCATTGTTCTACACTTTCTCATTTTCCTCTATTGTGCTCAGTGGACCCTTTAGAGAAGTGGCTCATCAGAGTGAACACCAACACATCTCTATGTGGATTATTCCTTCTTTGCAGAACATTTACATTATGTCCTTATATATAGGATTAAATATTAGGATTTTTAAAGATGAAAACTGTAAGTAAGCCCTTTTTCATCAAACTACTAGAGTTAATAATTTTATTAATTTTCTTTAAATGCATTGAAGCAATGGTTTTTTTTTTAATTGCTTTATTTTATTTACATTTTAAAGTAGAAGTTAATTTTATATCAGTTTAGTGTAAAATGCACTCCAGCATTTACTATATTTTTCTTACATTTTTAAGAAGCATTTTATTTTATTAAATTTTTTATTGTTAAACGTACTCCAGGGGCCTGTACCATGATGGTGGCTAAACAAACTCAGAGTTACAGGATTAGTTTTGGGTTGACAAATCCAAACC
>JAUMHR010000052.1:26140131-26151443 GCA_032361145.1 Enteromius fasciolatus
TTTAACTGTAGGGTGCTATTTAATGTTACATTAAATGTAAATATATTTTTAAATGAGCTGAACTGCACCTTCATCAGTTTATTTTACATTTTAACCATATTTCAAAGGCACTAAAAGTAATTATAAAGTTGCACTCAAAAGAAGTACTTCAGTCAAACTTAAGTGGGTCTAAAAAGCAGTCTAAATGTCAGCTCAATACATTTAATATTAATATTAATATAAACTATAACATGTAGGCTAAAGGAATATAAAAAATAAATAAAAGCAATAATAAAAAGATGTATTTGTTGATTTGAAAATGGTATATTAGGATTTAAGATTATTTAGATTTATTTACAAAGACTTGTGCAATTCTTAAAAAATCTCATCAGTTTGTTAATATGCACAAGCATATGGGATTGATCCATAGTCTGAACATAGTCTGAGCCAGCTCTTTGACAACCCTTCAACAGCACTGACAGCCAATCCAAACATTGACAAAGACGAAACCCTGAATATTGTTTCACAAAATGGTTCATCCAAGAAATTACAGTCTGAGCACAGATGTAATTGAGACCCTTAGCTAAATGTGTTAAAAAAAAAAAAAAAAGCATAATTCATCAAACAGAACCTGGTACATAAAACATGAGAACGTAGCATCAATTATTTATACTGCTGTTGGATTTCATTAATGGAGACAGCACGACTAAACGAGTTAAAGTCAAGATGTACCTCATCTTCTGAATGACACACAGCAATCATCTGAGCTAATTGAGGAGAGCTGGGGAAATACTGAAAAAGGGAGGGGGAGGGGGGGAGAAGCAGAAATGAGGGCTTGCATCAAGTGCTGGTCAATGATGATAACCACTCTATATTCATTCTACAGTATAAGAGAAGAGTGCTATAAGCCCAGAAGAGAGACAATGGGTTTACATATGGCCATATTACAGTAACTGACCTTGGAAAGGCACTCTTCCCCCACCCCAGATTCCCCCAAAGCCAATTCCTCCATAATGAGTCTGGTTGAGTGGCTCTGGAGGTGGGCTTAGGCTGTGCATCTCCAGCACATGCGGGACTGTTTTCTTGCATTGTTAATCCCATTAGCCCTCTGGCAACTACTTCAATATTTAACGTTCTTGATTTTGATAGCTCTTTTTTTTACGCCTCTATTACTCTCTTTCTGTTCTCTCCAATTTGTTTTGAGTTGCACAATTAAAATAGTGGTCCAACATTGAATCTTTGGCTCACCCTTCACCTTTAAGACATTCCAGGTTTATATGACTTTCAATGTTCTGATTAATACTGTGAGTTTTATATATATATATATATATATATGACCTCCTGGCTCTTCTGAGCTTTATAATTGCAGTTAAGGGGTGTTGGGATTAGTCCAACAAAGTGCATTCATCTATCATAAAAAGTGCTCCACACATCTCCAGGATGTTAATCAATTCCTACTTTGGCACGCTGTGCCAAAACATTTAAATTGCAATTCATACTCTTTCCATTCAGTTCTTATCCCACTGTATTGTTCTCTTTGTTCCTCCACAGTTCTTCTCAGCAAAACTGAGTTGTGCAATTAAACAAATTGATGTGACATTGAATCTTTGGCTAAGCAATCATAAGTTCCCAAATAAAATGTCACTTACTGTAAAGCAGAAAGAAGTTCGGGGGGTAATAAGTGCTGTACTTTAAGGTCCCTTTCCTCTGGTAATTAAGGTGTGTTTTAATCAATACAATCACAATCAAGTTGAAAGCGTTAAATACAGGTGTAAACGGAGCTTGTTGCCACTCTTGACCTCTTCCAGAGGTAGTCAAATACAACTGGATTGCTTTTATTGTGCTGATGTCCATGTGGTCGAATACACTTAAGCAGACACAAAATAAACCTATTTAACGCCCACTGGACTAATGCATGAGCATTATGGGTTATTTTTGAAGAAGAGCACCAAAACAATCAACTCCAACTTCTTTATTTTGAACCAAAACAGCAAAATTACCGTTACCATTCATATCCTTTCCATGCACTTTCTTTTTTCACTCTGTATCTCTCTTTCTGTTCCCTCGAATCATCTCAGCCAAATCGAGTCATACATTAAGCAAAGTGGTCTGAAATCAAATCGTTGGCTAATCAATATGAAGCTCCCAAATAAAGTGTGATGTGGAGAGTATTTTGGGGTAAATAAATACTATTCTTTAAGTATAAATACTGTTCTTTGCCTGGTAATTAAGATGTGTTTTAATCAATATAATCACAAGTGGACAAGGTTAAATGCTATCTAAAATGCTTTCACCTAGTCCGCTCTCAACCACTTATAAGGTAGTAAAAAAACACATTCAAATCGAACTGCTCTTACAGATACTCATGTGGCTGAAAGAGCCTAGTCTCATAGCAGTTCATATGTTACGAGGTGGCTAATTCGTACAAATTCATACAACCTCATTCATACAAATTCATAAGATTTTTGCTAAATCGCATGTGTTTTATGAGTTGCCATTTCGTATGACCTACACCTAACCCTGCCCCTAAACCTACCCGTCACTGGGGTTTAGACAAATCATACAAAAATTGTATGAGTGAGGTTGTACAAATTAGCATGACAAATCGCTGCCACCTCAGACGAAAACGTATGAATTGGTCATGAGACTGTGTTGGGTTAAAAGCATTAAAGCAGCAACAATAGACTAATAGTGATAACACTATGGGGATTAAGGAATCTAAACTACAGTAATGAAAAATAAGGTGCTTTAAAAGTACTTATTTGCATATTACTAGCATATTGACTGTTTGTAAGTTACTAGCTAATAGTCAGAATTGGTCTCTAAACCTAAATGTTAATATTGCGATGTTGCTGTTGTGCCAAAACAATGATAATCCCATTAGCATTCACATATTTTCCATTCATTTTCTCTCTCAGTCAAATCGAGATTACACTGTTACAATTGAACTGAAATCAAATTGTTGCTTAATCAATCTTAAGTGTCACATAAAGTGCTGAAGTGGTACATTAAATTAAACTTTTGTCATTAATTACTCACCCTCATGTCTTTCCAAGACCTTCGTTCATTTTTGGAATACAAATTAAGATATCTGTGACCCTACATAGACTGCAATGCAACTGAAATGTTCCCAGGCCCCGAAACATAGAAAGGACATTGTTAAATGTGGTAGAAGTGATTCAACCATAATTTTACAAAGTTACGAGGATACTTTTTGGGCACAAGGAAAACAAAAATAATTTTATTCAACAATTCTTCTGAAAAGGAATTCATGACAGAATTTCCTTTTTTGGGGTGAACTATCCCTTTAAGCCTCTGTTAACACCTGCTGTTAAAGAGACAGCACACTGAAAACTTTAAATTTAATCATCATTTGCTCAATTTGTTTCAAACATGTTTTTTGTTCTTTTGAACACTAAATAAAACATTTTGAACAGTTGCCAGTAGCCAATGAATTCCATAGTAAGACAAGAAAAAAACATAAGATTAACCTGTAAGGAAACTGAAGAAAATGAATTCTGTGGTGAGTGGACACAATGAAACATGGCTTGGCTCACAGTAGCGGCTGGAAATGGAGGCCCAGACGCCAGTGGCCATGATGGCCAATAGTAGCATCCATGGCCAGTCAATCGTCAAGAATTTGGCTGAGCTCAACAAATGCCTATCCCACATTTATCCACCTCATTTATCAGCAGACATATTCAGCAGCTGGAAAAATTCCATCATAAATTATAGTGTATTACTTTACAAGAATGCCTTAAAATTGCACCGCAAAAGAATGATAGTCGGTACGTCTCCATGGCAACAAACCAGCAGGCTTTTCTCATAAAGTCCGACGCAGGTATATAAGTCACGGTTACAGGGTGTGAACGCGTCTGTGCAGGAGGCTGATTTATTAAGGCATTTGCATGTAAAAAGTTGCAGTAATTGTCAGTGGTGGCACCGTATTAAAATACGGCCTGCACAATAGTGTTGGAGACCTTTCCATTTACGCTTGAAAACAAATCGGACTGCACCCAGCAGAAAATAAATTCTGACTTGTAAGTAAATACATGTAATTGAGGCAGTGGACTGTTGAAAATGCATCAGGAGCAGGGCCTTTCTGTTATGAGGATATTTATCTTCTCCCACAAACAAAAAGGCCAGGGCAAGCAGAAGGCTGAGGGAGTGTTTGTGGAGATGTGTGTGCTGCAAGCCTCTGTTTGAGCATGTGAGTCAATGTATGCATGACAATTGATCTTCCAGTGTAATTGCAGTCACTTTCTTTTCATTTGAGCTTCACGTCAAAATGCACACTGATTATGGGAGGAGCATCTAGATGCAGTCTGCTGCCAGTCCATGATGACTGACAATTTGACATCAAACACTCATTTATGGATTTAAAACAGTTGCTGTTTCACACATTATAATAGTGATCAAGTAAATGATGTGGGAGACACATTGGGAATATTTGCTCCAACAGTACATCCATACACTGTAAAAAATGACAGTGGTTTTAACCATTAAAAAAACTGTGAAAATGCTATGGAAAAACTTGTGCAAAAATAAATTTAATATTTTATTTAAATAAATTTATAAATTATTTAAACTTACTTTAAATAAATGTATTAGCATGTTAATATCCAATAATCGATACACCAAATGTGTAATTTCATAGATAGGTAGAATTTATTTATTCATTTACTTGACTGACTTGCTTACTTGACAGGTATTTTCTATTATCAATATTTGCTTAATTATAGTTTCTAAACAACAAAGCAAAATGTACATTTGTTTTCCCGATTGGATGCATTTTCAGTTCATTCACGCATTCCTTTTGTCTTTTCCCTTATGAATTTATGAACAAAAATTGCCTTATCATTTATTTCTCATTAAAAAAGCTATTTATTTTTTCTGTTTTTCAATAATTCTGTCTCCTTGTTAAAGTATTTTGAGCTAAAATTGTTTTAGATTTCATTTGGTTACAATTTGAAAGGAAATGCGAACGTGTGATAGCACTGACAAAAAACAAATAAATAAATCAAGGCGAATTAGGAAAATAAGCAAAACATCTATGAGACATCAGCTGAAGGGATGTGACACCAAGCATAGAGAGGAAGCAGAAGACCCTCGGGAAATCTGAGAAGAGGTTACTCTCAGGCGATTCTTCGGCTTTTATTGATTTGCTTCCTTCGAGATAATAAATTATTCAAATATAATGTCTAAAAAATTAATCACCGCTTAAAAGTCGCCCACTTTTCACTAAGAAGGGTCAGTAAACTTTAAGTAAAAAACGACTTCATTCTTAGTGCAGAGGTGCAGCATTATCTCCGGGTTCAAATGCAGGGCATATCATCTCCGTTGCGATGTGTGAGGTCTTTTAATTGAGGATTAATCACAAAGAATTGGATATGCATACAGGAGATGGTAATAATAGGTCAGTTAACATTTCTGATTAACTGGCTTGTCTTACAGTCACATATAGGAGAGAATTTGACAGAAAAGAGTAAGAAAAACACGAAACTGCCTGCAGGATGAAGTCAGAACTGAGATGTTTTTGCTGCGATTGCATGTGCGGCCTTCATCGGTTTTAACGTTGTTATTTTGTAAACACGATGCCACCATCGGTACCCAGTGTTCCTATAAACATCAGTCAGACAGTCTGGCATAATTTCATTTTGTTTGGAATAAACAGAAGTGTATTCCCTCAGACTGATTACATGCCCTCAGAGTCTTTCTGCTTGACTCCCACTTTGATGAAATGGCAGGCACTTAATGATGCAGTTGATTTTTACCGCTTGAAGATCAGAGGGAAGTGTAGCTCGATTGCTGAGAAGAATCAGCCCCATATCAGCCGCTCCTCTAACACACGGACAAGGAAACAGCCATGAATAAGTCATCTAGGCTGCTGCAGGAGAGAATCTGCGAGGAGCTAATTACGACAGTCTCCATTAATGGGACTAAAGAAAGTTTTGTGCAGAGTTCATTTTCTACAATCCTGCTGTAAACTCTGTAATTATGGCCTTTCTCATTATTCTGGTTATGGGAGACAGGAATAGACCTCTGGTTTAAGACTGATAAGCAAGTGTGCTTAAGGTTGGCGTGCAGGAAGTGTTTCAATGTAAAGAGAGTTTATGAAACAGGAAACGGTTTAATAATTAGACAAGAAGTCATAGAACTATGCAAAACCTTGTCATGAGATGCAGAACTGATTAAGGAGATCGTTCTAGTTCACTGAAATAAAAAAAAAATTGCAATTTTTTTTCCCCCATGAAACAGAACAGCAAAAATTCAGAAGTGTTTTACCTTTGAAGACTTAAAAATTACGCTAAAGCAGTATAGTATATATAAAAAAATCAAACACAACTTTCCAATTTTAGGTTACCAAGATCAAATTAAGCAATAAAACGATGTTTTCACTTTTTGAAATTGTATATTTTTAGCCACTCTTTTCCTTTAATGTGCACTTTCAATATAGTGTACTTTAAATACAAACAATAATAAAAAAAAAACAATTTTTAAAAACTGTACTTGCAGATTATATAGAACTAATGAACTGTAAAAGTACATTTTTATGCTGCTTTTATAAAACACTTAAGTACCCTTATTAAAAAGTGCACTTTGTAATAATGTCAAATTTTAACCTTAAGTTTTACCTTAAAGTGCATATAAAATTATTTTAATAATATTTTGTCATATTCTAAATAAGAAATGTTAAGTTGATGAGTTTACTAATTTACTAAACATGTAAAGTACTTATAATTATTGTAGTGTTCTTTTGTTGCATTTTTTAAATAAATAAAAATTAAAATATTTGAAATAAATTAAATCATTATTTCATTTTAAATTTAGACACAACATTTTTTAATAGAAATGACATTTAATTGTAGTGTTATGTCTTTGCATTGAAAATGTAAATATTTGTAATTAGTATTAAGTAAATCTTATTATATATGTTCATTTTATATATATATATATATATGTACTGTATATATATTTGTTTATCATGCCTGTAAGTATATTCAGCTTAATTGAATCAAAATGCTATTAAGTGTTCAAGTGTCCCATTCAGTTCACACTTAAGTATGTTGTTTTATAACATTTGCATAACAGCTGCTCATTTTAAAAGCATGCATGTCTAAGTATACAGGTATCCTTTCTTCACAGGGGATCATTCTAAATATTTCAAAACATCAGCATCACAAGATTAGAGTTTGTAATGCAGAGCATCCAGACCCCCGTCAAAAGAGTCCTGCTCATTTCCATGCTCTGCTTCAGCCAGGAGCTCTCCTCCACAGGCAGGCTGTATCTCTGCCAGCAGATGTGAAGTCGCTGCGCGCTGGAATGCATCCAACACAACGTTTCAAAACAAAACCAACATTTTCAAGCAAACATGTTAATCCCCACATTTTGCCGGCTCATTATTTGTGCATGTAATTAAAGCCCTCACGCTTTCCCTTTATGTGGTTACCGATACGTGATGTGCTGGATTACTGGTGGCACAGTAGGACATAATTTGTTTTAAATGATAAAAAAAAGACACTGGAAGGATTACGTGAATAGAGTTTTATTGCGTTTTAAACAGCCAGGAATCCCAGGTTGTTTTGCTAGCTGAGGCCAAACATGTTGTGCCATCTTTAATAGGTATTTAATTAGCCCTAATACAGTACAAACAAACATAATAACGATTATAACTACTAATGCAATTATTTTCCAAAAAAAAAAAAAGAAGTAAAACATATGAATGTGAATGCATGGCATGTACAGTGTTTAACATATTTTTGCAGTAATTTCCAAAAAAAAAAGTAAAAGGGCTTAATTCTAGGGAAAAGGTACTATTAATTAGTGGCCTAATGAGGATTTTTATGGGTTGCCACAGTAGAGAGCACATAAAGAGACATCGTCATCACTAATTTAACATGGCAGGCCTGCAGAAGACCATCTGCTGCTCAAGAAACTGTTCATAAAGTCACAATTATCTTTTTGTAAGCACTTTATTGAGGAAAAATAGCTCATTAATTAAGCTACAAAACAAAATGCGCATGAGAAGAAGAGGATCAAATGTGAGAAAAAAATAATTAGAATTATTTCTAATTAGGCTTTATTTCTAATTGTAAATTAGGCTTTACATATACATTGTGGCTTGTGTCCAGAATGTTAGACTTTATATTAAGTGGGCAGTTCCTGAGGAGTTACCATGTATATACACTGGTATTACAGAGGTGCACCAACTACACCACTAAACCTACCTAATTCCTGTTACATGACTACTTAGTGAAGTGAAAAAAGTGTTGTTACCAATGTCCTGTTACACATTTGTACTCACACACACCATTCTGAGGGTTGTTACATGTGTGTAGTTACATAAATATTACAGCTGTAGATACTATGTAGCGGTGCATACTAGATACACATCTAGTTACTATGTAAGTACACAGGTATTAGGAACACAATATAAAGTGGGACGGAATGTTATTATTATTATTATTAAACACTTTATTTTATAATTATGTTATTAATTATTATTATCACTAATACTACTACTAATAATAAAAAAACAATTGTATTTACAATAAAAATAATGTTATTGATTTTTATTGTGTTTTGTTAGCATTTTAAAAACCCAGTTTTCTAAATAATACTAATACTACTAATAAAAATGAATAATGTTTATTATCATTGTTGTTGTTGTAGTACTAGTAGTAACAACAGTAACAACAACTGTTAAGCTAATTCTCCTTTTCCAAATAAATAATAAATAAAATAATCAGAAATACAACATTTTCTTTAGTAAATTAATTAACAAAAGTCTAAACTGTTCCCTTTTTCCAAAAAAGAAAGAAAGAAAAAAAATAACAATAATGTTTTTGTTGATCTTATTGTTGTTAGTATTATTAGTGTTATTATTATTGTGATTTCCATACTGTATCAACTAGTTTTCATTGATACGGGTTAAAAATATGGCGTTATTACTAAAATTCTATAGGTTTTGCAAACATTGCAGACACGTTTCTGTATTGCAGGAGCAGCTTTGAGGCGCAGTAGATGTTGTCTGTGTGTGTTGGGCACACATTCATCATGGCTTCTTCAGTAAGGAGGCAGAGAGGAGAGTTATCAGCAGAAAATACTCTCCGTCAGTCTCCTTTGTCTCTTATCTACAACAGCAGCCCGCAGGCAACCTACGACCTTAGAGGTGCATACACCTGACCTCCAACACACACCGCAATGTATGTGTGTGTGTGAGAGAGAGAGAGAGAGAGACGTTCAGGCTGACAGAGGAATTCCAGGCCAGGAAATAAAGCAGGATGGATTAATAATAAATGGCTGCCGTTTCACCCTGGTGACAGAAGAGCAGCGATATTGTGCTTCTGAGATGAAGCTCTCATGCCATTTGTTTCATATTCCAGCAGCCGAGCACCACGCATATGGAAGTGGGGGGAAAAAAGAAGCGCAAACTAATCGTCCTCATTAATGTGATTTATGAACCATAAATTCTCATTCGTTCAGAAAGCCCCTTTGAATAATAGTGTAAAGGATGTCCCTTTTAATTTTTTCATTTACCACACAAACTGCTACTAATATTGCTTCGAACACAATGTGCATGCAATATATTATACGAGGGGATACGACGTGTGCCCGCCAAATATAGGAAACCGAGTTAGTTATAAACAAGAACACAAATCAAACACAGTCTTTCATTTGAAACATTACATGCATTTGATTTATTGAATGCAGCATTAACATATATACGTATATATTATGAGCCACGCTGAGGTTCTGAGTAACTGACTGTGAATGCAGTGCCATTGTCTGTTATTATTGGCTGAAAGTCAATAAGAGTCAACGCAAAACACACAATCATTAACCATTTGTGTTGCAACAGTAGCCATCGTCTCTGAGTTTATCGTGGCAGGAGGGGTTGATGCTTGTAAAATCACTGTGGGCTGTTTTTAGCACTCAGGAGCAGTAAATGCTCCTCAAACAAACACATGCAGAAACAGAAAAAAAGTGTTTTTTAGTCAGTTCACATGGTTATAGAAAACAACAACCATGTATTGCTCTATACTGTGGGCATAATTCTCTATCCATTCTCTTTCCCTTTAGCGTATTGCTTGTATACTACTCAAAACAACAACAAAATCACAAATGAGATCTCAGTTGTTGCTCCTAAAAGCCAATGGGCTTAAATAGAGAGAGACCCACTTAAATCAGAGGCACACAATGTGAAATGATCATATTTGCCAAAATATCACAAGTTCTGCAAACAAATGATGGATTATAAGCAGACTGTGATTTGAACAAGATAAAATGAACCTTTAAGGATTAAGGGCACTTAAATGTGCTATATGTGCACTTGTATTGTGCTTAAAAAGGGCTTGTTATGCTTAAAAGAAACCTATGTATTCTGATGTGTTGAACATACTAAAGCATATGTATATCATTTTAATTTATAAAACTATAATTTCGTAATTTTTTACATTACAGTTAACACTTAAATTAAATTAGTCTCAGAATCCCTGTCATCACATGATGCTACTGCACTCTATTGTTTCTTGGTTAGAATTTTTACTCATCTCATCGAATTCAAGAACACTCATCTAAGACTAGACTGATGCTCTCTCTCTCTCCGTCTCAGTGACTCTTTCTTCCAGTGTCTCGGTAGTTCTCTCTTCCTCTTCTTATCCTCTCCCTTCATTCTCATCTCTATCTCTTGCCGTGTATTCAGTGGCTGTCGGCTGCTCTGGCCGATCAGTGATTTATGTCGTCCCCAGGTGAGCGTGTTCACATCAGCATTACCTTTCTTTTCCAAGGCAGTGATCTGTTTCCCAGAGCTCTCTGCTCTCTCCTGCTCGCTCCACTTCACCGGCCAGGTGCTGCTCCTCAAACCTTTCCCTCACATGTCCTTAATTCTCTCTCTCTCTATCTCCTGTGAAGGTCCACAGCATACAGTATGATACACATGCTGGAATAAAGAAAGATATCTGAACATCCACATTCACTGACTCGCTGTAGCACAGTAAAAGTGGCCTCAGAGCAGCAGAAGGCTTGAGTGAAGTCAGTACTGTGCAGGTTTATCCTCTGCCATGACATTAATATACACTTTATTTATTTATTTTAACCTATTTATTTTTTGTATTTGCTTTTTTTATCATTTTCTGAAAAACAGGTATAAATCTTGTAGTGCACTTACATTCATGTCTAACTAGAATTCAAGAAAAGTCAAAAAAGAAGATACTATGAAAAAAGTGATTTTTGCAAAAACAAAAAAATGTGCAAAAACATGAAATAATACAAAAGTATTAGGCAATTGTAAAAAAATATGGGTGGTAGACAGAAAAATTTAAAAAATAAAT
>JAUMHR010000052.1:26151543-26162322 GCA_032361145.1 Enteromius fasciolatus
AAACATGAAATAATACAAAAGTATTAGGCAATTGTAAAAAAATATGGGTGGTAGACAGAAAAATTTAAAAAATAAATCACGATAATAATATATAAATAAAATAATAATAATTTAAAAAACACTAACACTGAACATAAACCTCTCTCATGCTATTTGTAACTAAGAATGAAGATGTGTTTTTCTCATGTTATATATATATTATTATTATTATTATTATTTTTAATGTATTTTAAAAGACAAAAGCAAAAATATGACTTCAGTAATCTTCAGTGGACTCATCATTAATTCTAATAATATCAATATTAATATAACAATCCCCAAATAATTTAAACTGAAAACAATAACACCAATAATATAATAATTATAATAACATTACATTACTTTTTGTTTTAGTTGTTAATAATAATAATAATACATTATTTAAAAAAAATATTTCTTAAACAATTATTCAAATACATTTTATTTATGAAAAGACATTATTATTTTAGTACATTGTAAATTCTGTGATCTCTTAGTAGTATCTGCACTAGTCATTAATATTAATATTAATAATATCAACATATCATATCTATAGTGGTCTCCTCACTATTATTGCTATATTTATATTGCTATAAACTGTAAATATGTGAAAATAAATAATAGGCTCATGAAACTACTATTTTTCTTGCACCTCCTGAGAATCCTTATCAGTTTACAAACTGAGCTGTTTTACTGCACAAACCTTTCCTTCCAACAAGACACTGTGGAAAAATAAAAGGCGTTGTAGAGGGAATTTGTAAGACAGCTGTTTTTTTTCTGCCACAGGCATCAGTTTACACACGCGAACGTTTGAGCTCCTCAGAGAGCAGGTGAGATTCTCGTGATGAGTCTGAACCCAGCGACACCAGCGTGTTGATCAGGGACCCGGATGATTCAGGTAACATTAACCCTTCAATGGTCCAGCACAAACATATCACAGCTCTCCATCTACACTCTGTGTACATCACAACAGAGAAAGCAGCTGATCTGTTGTAATTGTAGTAGTGTTTCCAGGAAAACTTCACAGCAGATCCCAAAATAACCCAGGACAGGTTGAACCACGAACGCCTCCTGACACCATAATCAGTCTTCTTGATTTTATTTATTTGGAAAATAATTAGAGTATGTGTTTACAGTCATCTAAATTTCTCCTGGTTCCATTGTCTTGTCACAATCTGTAGCTGTATAATTATGGCAGATTATAATTACGGTGATTAGAGAGTGGCCTAATAATTATGATGATGATTGTCATTCTGCGAGAGGATGAGCAACACCCAGCATTTCATTAAATACACACACGTCTCTTCGTTTGATGGGGAACGATCTGATCTGTCATTAATCTACTGGCTGAAACTAAAGTCAAGCTCCACTAAAACAGGTCCATAATGTGTGAATCCAAACATATTTGAACCATTTAAGAACAAATGCAGTATTTCTTTGCTGTACTAAAGTCCTACTGAAGTGGGCCAAAAAGGCAGTATTTAATAAAAATGCAGTTAATGTTCATTCATTTCACACCAAATTATTTTAAAGTATGTTATTCCCATAATAAGTACCAGTTATAAAAGTATGTGAAAATGTACTTACTACACAAATCAATAAAAGTAGCAAAATCCCTAAGAAATAAATATTTATAAACAGCAACAACAACAACAATAATAATGTATTATTTTAAACAAGGATAATAATTTTAAACTTTCAATATTTCACAGTGGTCCCATTAAAATTCTAAATCTAAAAAATACATTAAAAATACTTTTTTATTATTATTCAGTGGGTATTCACTAAAACAAAATTTAATATATAGAGTATAATAAATAATATAAATAACAAGCATTTATTTTAAAAACACAATGACAATAATAATAATGTACTTCTTTTTTTTAAGTAAACAACAACATCAACAATAATAACAGTATATATATATATATATATATATAGTCAAGCTTTTATAAACATCTTTCTCTTTAAATATTGATGATTGTTTGTAGGTCTTGCACCATTACAGCACACTGATCCTCTGTGTTTCTCGTGCTGCAGCTTCGCAACATGCTCCACTCTGTTTAATTAAGCACTGCAGCCTCAGAGCAGCACAAGCTCCACAGAGCAGCCAGAGCCAAAGGCCAAGAGCTGGGCAGCTACATAAACTTTGTCCATTGATTCCACATGATCCCTTTGTATCCCTGTGGATTTCACGCTGGATTGAGGGCCTGCCATAAATCCTGAATTGTAATCTTTGAGCACACACAATGCTCTTCTAAGTCACATTCTACTATGACAGGAGGGATTGTTGCTATTAGTAAAAAGTATTCCAGCTAATGATGAGTCCAAAAAGGACAAACTAGGGATAAATAAAGGAAGTCTTATATGAAAAGCATCTGTAAGAACAAGAGAGACTATGTAACAGAATAAAAAGTATATATAATGCATGCAGCAAATAAATGAATAAACTAATGACAAGCTGTTGTAGCTACCCCTAAAGATAACATTTTACACATTTTTAGGAGCGTATAACTTCAATGATCCAAGAATTACATGCTGTTTAACTTCTAAAGATACAAATTTGTGTCACAAAAAGTGTGTGACTTCAAAAATTACTTTAAAAATTACTCAATAAATAAATAACATGCTGTTTAACTTCTAAAGGTACAATGTTTGCACATTTTATGTATGACCTATAAATGCTGTACAAATGAATAAATTCATAAATAAACTATAAAGGTATAATTTTAGACAACTTTTAAAAAAATACTTTTAGAATGTTTAAAGTCTGACTTTTAAAAAATACTCTATAAATGACTAAATAAATAAATAATGCTATTTAACCTGCAAAGGTAACAATTTTTTACATTTTCTGAAAGTGTTTGAAATAAATAACTTTTAATAGTATTGTTTTAATAAAATCTTCAAAAAGAAACCATCAGAAGATTTTTGGCCCTTGTTAGCATTTCCTGGCCCTTAACACTGGCTGTTAATATAAAGTCCACTACCAACAAATTAATGGACATCACATGAACAGCTGAAGAAGTCTACTTCAGTGTCCATGAGCTCACCTCCCTCCCCCCGACTAACCCCCGTCCCCTCCACAGCATTACTAAAGACCTGCTGCCATCGTGAGGAGTTTACCAGTCAACTTTAACAGACCAACTCTCTTCTCATGAGAACTACGACTCTACACACACCCAACGCACAGAAACTTGCACGTTCTCCACATTCCTCACAGCTTACAGTTAGTAGATATGTAGGTTCAGTGTTACTTATAATCAACAGAATATGCTAACGGGACCATCAAAATATAGTGAAACCCATTTTCTTTTTAAAAAAACCATTTTACCAATTCACATCAATACAGTGCTACTCTTCAGTTTCTACATTCATCATTTATAAGTGATTATAAGTGTTAAAGAGGGCTGGAAGGTTTTCTTTTACATACATATACATATAAAACTGACCACAAAAGAGCTAAACAAAAGAGCCAATATAATAATTATAAAATTAAGGTGACCATTGGACAAGAAATGTTCAGTGAGGCATGATATTTGAAAAATTGGTTGTTTGCCAGAAAAAAAGCTTACTGTCTGCATATTCCTTTGAAAATGCAGAATCCATAAACACCAATTTTGGCGGGATCAAGTGAGCTGTCTGTCACCATTTTAATATTTGCCATAAATAGCAATATATTTATAATATAACTATTTGATATACTGGAATGAAATTAAACAGAGATCATCACTGTCACATGTGAGGTATGTTTCGAAGATACCTGAGAAATCTGAAGACAGCGCCACCTAGTGTTCCAGAGAGTTAAGGATTTTTTTCAAAATGTCCAAATTTTGCATTCGTACATTACACTCCATGCACAATGCAGATTCAGATGATATCTCATTTGACATTTCCAATTTTTCACATGCTATTTTGAAGTGTATGCAAATCTTTTTTTTCACCAATTATTTTGCAAATTCCATCCAGTTTTGTTTAAAATTTGATCAGATGATCTTCAGACCAAGTTACACAGAAATGACAGAGCAGAACTTAGATATTTGCTACTGTTACACTTCAGAGTTGATCTTGCCTGTGTTTGTTGCCTCATGCTAGTTAGCTTAGCATTGTGTCTTAAAATAAAAATGATTCTCGCCCATATACTGCCATTTCCACTGCCTGTCAGATTCGACATGAAAATGTATTAATGAAAACAAAGCCAAATAATTCTCTTAATAATAATCACAGACTGGTGTGTCATAAAGTCTGATGGAGTCTGGTTTCGTCATGCAGTTACTGTATATGAACAGACTGTTGAGGAACCAGCAGCGGTTCAGATCAGATCACAGCAGCAGTGGCCAGGGAGTCGTGCTTCCAGCTGCTGCTAACAATGAGCAAGACAAACCTTTCAGGGCAGGAGATGGACTTTAAATGAACTCCCAAAACTTACAGCCAGAAATTCTTCAAACAGCGGTACAAGAGGAAGTGGTGCTGGTCCCTCAAGAGTCAATCTCAAAATGTATGTCTAAGCCTTTAAAAGTGCTTATGTATTTTACCAGTAAAATTGCTTAATAATTTGGCACTTTTGAATGAGTTTTTCACTTCCAGCCCTCATTGACAATTACATGCCACTTATAAATGGTTATATACAATATATATATACATATATATAAAAAAATTATATTGGTATATATTAGTGGTGGGCCATTATCAGCGTTAATGTGACACATCAGGCTCGGCAGACGGCAGATCCATTTGCAGCTGTTTAATGTTTCAGAGCAGCAGACGATGCAAACAGTAGCACAGAGAGACACATGGTCGGGGCAACAGGCGAAAATCAATAGCGATAGTCCAGGCAGTGGTCGGGGCAACGAGCAGAGATCAGTAAACAAAGTCCAGGCAGAGATCGGGGCAACCAGCGAGAATCAAAGTCGAGATAAACAATCCAGGTAGTCAACAAATCCGTCAGAAGGGTAATTCAAAGAGAAACGCTTGGTAGAGTCACAAAGGAACAATACTTTGCGTCGAACTTAGTTCAAAGCGCGCCTTATAAAGGCGGAAGCCCGTGTTCGGGAGAAATGGGTCCGGGTAGGAACTAAAATTCGGGTGAAGGTTCCCGCTAATGGCGGTCGGACGGTGCCACAGAGGACCGCCCTGCAACAGTTAACGTGCTGTGTTGACGTGCTGCATTAACGTGAGACTCTTATCGCCGTTAATCTATTCAGAAAGTTGTGTTGGGAGCTGGGTCTATACTACGCAAGCTATGATGACTTTCACCTTGATATTTTAGTGCAGATGTATACCTAGCCGAATTGCATTGTAGCCCTATTCGGATGGGACTAGTTTTTTAAACTACTTGTGAGCTTCGATTCTTACTGTATTTATTACAGAGGTGAGAGGGTGTGTTTTGTACATCTGGGCGTCACAGAGATCACACGCTCTGTATGCGTGCATTGATATAGTCATTCAGATTGATTACAATTATTATAATCACAAATACCATGGTGAAGCTAAATGGCTTGTACAGAAACCAAGTTAATGTGTGTTTACTTTAGTTTAAATATTATGACTTTTATTTGTAGTAAACCCATGTTTAATTTTGATAATAAAAACATATTTCACAGAGTGCAGAAATATTACAATAGTCAGTCTTAACAGTTTACCTAATCTGGCTCTTTATTTGTATTCATTTATTTATTTTATATATCAAAATATATTAAACGTGTGTGTGGTAAGAGCATCTACGGCATATTGTGTTGGCTAAAATACACAAGGAAACACGTTGTGAAAAATAATATAGACAGGCACAATCAGAGTCGAATATCCATGCAAAGATCGGGGCAGACAGAAAACAATCACAAAATAGAGGACAAACAGTTCAAGAATAAAATACCAGGTAAACAGTCTTACATAGAAAACAAACACAGGAAAAGAACGCTAGGGAATGTTACATGTGGACATTCACACAACACAACACAAAACATTGCAGCGAGTGAGTGTCTGATGCAGGTAAGAAGGGGTGTGGTGTCGAGGGACAGCTGCTGGTGCATGAGTGCAAATGACAAACAGGTGTGAGAGAGTGATGCAAGATGGGACATGAAGTCCAATGTCTGTGTAATTAGTCCAGGGATGAATCATGGGAAGTTGCTGTGGTAAAGGTGGAGTTCTGGATGGGGTGCCCTCATGCCAATTATTTAATTTTTTATGTACTTTTTATTTTTGGAAAGTCATTAATACATTAGAAAATATTAATACATTTATTTAGCAATTAAGTGATTATAATGAAAAAAAATTATAATGTTATCCTAAAAGTATAACAATCTTAAAACGTTTGTACGGTGCTGTATTTTTTCCTTTACAACAATCTTCTGTCAAACTCAAAAGTATCTATTTTCTCTTCATCATAGGAGTCCATACCATTAGGGCATAGTATAAGTAGTTGAATTGGGACTCGGCAAGAAAGAGAAGATGGAGCCATTCTCCCCAGTACAATGGAGACTAAACATCATTGAGATCCAGCTCAGTCTGAGCCCTTAATGGAAGTCCTGTCAGATGCAGCACGAGGCCTGGAGTGTCTTTGAATTGGAGGGGGTAATGAGTAACTGTGACTCTCTGCTGTGTTCTAACTGAATCACAGCGAGTCATCGAACTCCGGTCCTGGTTTCTCAAGCTCACGGCTGACCAGGATATGTGAGTGACAAGCATGTGTTTTAATTCATCTTCATATACCATTAAGGTCACATACAGCACACACTGCAGCAAAATTTGGTTTTCAGTTCACCTTTTAGAGCTCAATTATTTTTTACAGAAGTGACAACTACATTCTACAGAAAAATTGACTCCCGAGAAATTCAGTTGTTATAAGTTTCGTAAGTTCTGGTATTGGAATTTGGTCCCTTGCCTATTATAGGTTTCTTTCTCTATATATTTAATATATTTTTTCATTTGATGATGTGCCAAATGTTCTCTATAGGTGGCAGATCTGGACTTCAGCAGGCCAATTCAGCACCAGACTATTGCAACCATGCTGTTGTCATAGCTGCAGTATGTGGTTTTGCACTGTCCTGCTGAAATACACAAGGAAACATGTCTTCCAACCAATACGCTCGTAAAGGTCATTTGTACATAGCAGCGAAATACGACCCATCAGAGCATATAATACACTTGCGCCCCTATCAGCAGCAAGACATTAGCACACTAAGCTTTGGTGTAGCTCTGGTTGTAGAGCGATGTGTTAGAAGACAAGATGTGATCATGTGCTCATGGATTCGAACCCAGGGGACACATGTGCTAGTGAATCCCTATGAAACATGATTTTGCAGCCTTTTTGTAACAGGTAGGGTTAGGTTAGGTGTGGTCATTCATATGAATTACACCTACTAAAATACTTTTTAATCACAGTGAGATCAGTGTGAAAAGTCCACATACATATTTAAACAAAGCACGCATTTTGATCGATAATTACAGTAATATGCATTTCATGACGACAGACGCAATACGACACTGTCATTATTTTTACACCCACTAGAGGGCACTTACCTTAAAAACATAAAAATGTAGGTCGTAATACGTAATACAAATGACCTATATACTTTTTTGTTGGAGGACAACCTGGGAAATATATGTTGTTCTAAAATCTTTATTAAACCTTTCTTACCACATACCTGTCTGACCATAGAACACTTTCACTTTGAAACAGTCGATTTTAAATAATCGTTGTCCCACAGGACATGATGTCATAATAGAGCTTCTGCAAATGTCACAGTGGATTGTGTTTACCGACAGTGGTTTCTGGAAGTATTCCTGGGCCCATTTAGCTGATGGGTGATACAGTGTCTTCTGAAGACCAGAAGACCATGGGCATCCAACAAAGGTCTTTAGCCTTGTCCCTTACACACTGAGATTTCTCCAGTTTCTCTGAATGTTTTGATGATGCTATGCACTTTAGATGATGAGATTTGCAAAGCATTTGTAGTTTGATGTTGAGGAATATTGTTTTTAAAATATTCCACAATCTTTCACAGATTGGAAAGCCTCTGTTCATCTTTACTTCTGAGAGACTCTGTCTCTCTTAGACATGCCTTTTATAGTTAATCGTGTTACAGACCTGATGTTAATTAACTTAATCAGTTGCTAGATGTTCTCCCATCTGAATCTTTTCAAAATGTATTGCTTTTTCAGCCCTTTGCTGTCCCAATGCCATCTTTTTTGAGACTTGTAGCAGGCATCAAATTTAAAATGTGCTCATTTAGTGGATACAAGTGTAAAATGTCTGTTTAAACATTTGTTCTGTGTTCTATTGTGAATAAAATATTGGCTGATGTGATTTTGAAAGTCTTTTAGTTTAAATTTATTAAAATTTAAAATATGTCATAACACTTGTTGTAAAATCCAAAAAAAAAATAAAAAAAATGGATCTTTATATGAGCTGAGCCAAAACGCCAAGCTCAAAGATGCCTAATAAGTGTTGTTTTTAAGTTGAAGCAGTGTTGCCAAGTCCACTGTTTTTCCCTCATACGTTTATTGCGGTGGGTTGTTTTTAGTTTGTGGGTTTAAGCAGATCCGCCCTCCTCCTCAAGGTTTGTAGAACTTTTTATAGCCATTTCACCCAGAATGCGATTTAGGCAGTGATTAATCTAGTTTTTAATACCAATTGGGCTAGTTTTGTTACACAGACATGGTAACCCTGCTGTAAAGTAGTGTTCCAAACATAAACAAACATTCTGGCTCTTGTCAGGAGGTTTATTTGAAATTTACAAACATTCACTATGTGCATATACAGTAACATGGCAATAATCCCAAGTTTTTGTCTGTACACACACAAAAGGATTATTTATGTGATTCTCTAACATATTTATGTGTGAATATACCTCCTGTAACTGAAGTGCTTATGTGGCCTGAGAGAAAAATGGTTCATTCTTTGATGGCAAGTCTCACAGCTCGGGATGATTTTAGAAAAATGCAGAAAAATAACACAACATGCAGCTTAGACGTTTTAAACACAGGTCAAGAGTGATAAGTACAATCAGCGTATGCCAGAAAAGATAATGACAAAAAATGTCAGAAGACCTGCTGAAATGAGGGAGAAGTGAGCGACACAGAGGGCAGGTCCACGGAGGGAGATTAATAGAGCGGCGAGACCCACACACACTTCATACGGCACAAGAAAGCAAATGGGACTCAAAGCGCATTTACATGCTGCTAAAGTGTAGGAGGAACAGCATTACAGCCGCTCACTCTGTTACAGGCAGAATAGCAATACGCTATGCTAATCTCTATGTTGTTGTGATGGATTGTTCCGGTTATTGTCACGATCCTGATGATATGACCGGAGGATGAACAGTCAACACAAAGATTGGAAGGTGCATGAATTTGTGCTACAGCAGAAATTATGGACCTCATGAAAACAAAGTGTTTATATTTTGGTGCTGTTTTGTAGTTCTATAGTAAAAAATTACAAAATTTATATTCATAAGCACAAACACACTTAAAATGTCTCTCTCTTTTGGAAAAAACTGGCCAAAAATATGTTTGTGAAAAAGAGGTGTGCATAACTGTTTTGAATTAACAGTTGTAGTCTACTTAAAATATTAAGAGTATGTATAAAAATAAATAAAATAAAACTGTAACTTGCAGATAATACTAATGAAATAAATGGCCACTTAAGTGGCTTATAAAAGTGTTCTTAGTAAAAATATAAACTTTTAATTTAGAGTACATTTTAAGTCAATACGATCTAATAATCAGCTCTAATGTGCTTTAAATAAATACATTATAAATACAAGTTAATATATTTTAAATATCATCATTAATACAAATCTGTAATTGCAAGTGTATTTAAATACTGTATATATAAGTATCAATAGAAATAGAAAATACAATATTTTTGTTTCTCATAAATGCTTGCAGTACATTAATCACATTTCAAAGATAATAGAGCTAATTATGAAACTGCGTTGCATTTTCATTTATGTACATTACATTCAGTTCACACTTAAGTATATTCTTTATCTTTTAATATATTATTTATGTTTTTAAAAGTATGCAGAGGTGTGCTTGTTTTTCACATGACACACTATTCGTCCAATCCAGGGCTGTGCACAGACCTTTTGAGGGGCATGTGCTGAAACTGAAAAAAATGGCAAGACCCAAAATATGTTTAAATATATATATATATATTTAACTCGCAGACATGAAAAATATCCCACAGACTTGGAAACACTGAGTTATGTGGTGCTTATGAGGTTTAAAGTGCCACTGTTATGCCTTTTCAAATATGATTGTTCATGCAGTGTGTCATGTAGCTGTATGTAAACATAAACAAAGTTGTGACGTTGACAGTGCACGATAAATAAAGAGTCGGCTCACATTCGCCTAAACGAGTCGTCAGCAATTTTAAACTTTTTCTGTTACGGATTGATGTCACTAAGTAACATATTTGCATAATCTCCACCCACGTTTTACGTCGCAAACAACTTGCCCCGCCCAAAAACAGTACAATTTGTCAAGAAGACGCTGTATCCTGTCAGAGTTAATTTTTTGTATGCACAGGGATGCAAACGGCGCGCCTTTTGCGGATGCCGCATTTTCACGGCTGTGTGGGGACATGTGTGAATCGGCCAGATCCGATGGGGGGGGGGGGGATGGGGGTTGGGGGGGGGGTGTTACATTGGAGTCTCACATTACATTAGAGATTATAATTTCATCATCATAGGAAATTCTGAATTAAAATTATTAAATAAGTAAACGCCGTTGCAGTCCATGAAACATAGGAAACTTATA
>JAUMHR010000052.1:26176664-26191691 GCA_032361145.1 Enteromius fasciolatus
AGCCAAACAAGAATACTTAATCAACCCAGAAATTCATCAGCTTTGGATAAATATATAATTCCATCACTTGCTAATCGGTGTAGTGAATGGGTGCCATTAGAATGAGAGTCCAAACTCAAAATAATGCTTCCTTCAACGAAAAGTCTATCTCCTGTTGTCCTCTCACGTCAAAACCCACCCACATCCTTGTTTAGAGCTGTTTTGGACTGTTTTCTCTCGTAAACAGTGCTTGATCTGTACATTTTCTCCAAATCTGTCCTCATGAAGAAACAAACTCATCTGCATTTTGGAATGACCTGAGGGTGAGTAAATATTCAGCAAGTTTTCCTATTTGGGTGAACATTTCCTTTAAGCCCAAAAGGAAAATGTAAAGCAGCTATCAGAAAGAAATCTGAGCTGTGCATAATCTCAACATCTAGCCAGCATAATTAAGAGAGGTCTAAAACCAGTCAGGTAAAAATAAATCTGTCTAAGTAGAGTCCTGCTGTATGATTTGATGTCTCTGCAGCTCATTTCTGTGTAAATGTAGCACAGCCCGGCTCCCACCAGCGCTGTGTTTAAGCCCAGGAGTCGTCGCCTCCTTCTGCGAGGGAGAATCCATTAAAATCTCCCGGGAATAGCAAGGTAGCACAGCTGCCGCCCCTGTGAGGCAGGAAAAGTGTTGTGTTCGCAGATTGTGTTATTGTAGTGCTTTCTCTTCTTCTTCTTCCTCTTCGCCATTCCCTCCCTCTCATCTGAATCTATCTGTGTGCTATATTCATCCGCATTTCCTGTTTTACTGTCGTGGAGAATGGAACTTGGGCGATTATACAGCTACAGTACAACTCATGCAAATGCTATCCAAACTAGTTCTGGTGCCAGAACAGAAATCAGCTCCCTGCCCCAAACACATCAAGACAGTCATAGGTACTGAAATATTGTCAGGGCAACAGGATTACTAGTGTATGTGTGTTTGTCTGTCAGTAAATGCATGTCACAAATAATTCCAACCTGGTATAATAAAAATACGTACCTACAGTATGTGCACTTTTTATGCATCATCATTTTGATGTACCTTACGGCACGTTTCCCCACAGTTTCAAAGAGAAATGTCCATTGAGACATTGGAAATCCATAGATATTTAAGCTAAATATGTGTGATGCTAATGTTCAAAAGCAATGTTTTTTAAATATCCCAGCATATCAATATCCCAGCATATAGTATTTCATGGAGCACTATATTAACAAATTAAATTTAATTGCAAATGAACAAGTCATAACAAACATACAAAAATCATTTCTTTCACCATTAATGATAAACAAATATTGTGATAAATATCGATATCATATAATATAGAAAGCCCAAGTTCATTGTATGTATGTGTAAGGTTCATATTCTCCCCTGTGAGCTGAAAGGTCTCCAGCAGAGTCTAAACAAGAGGTTCACTGATACCTTTGTACAAGACAACAAAAGTCTTTGTTGACAACAAAAATGATGTTCGACAAAAGAAAAGTCATTGAATAAAAGCCAGTGTATCAAAGCTTTCATTTGGCACACCTGACGCATTCATTTCAAGGTCTACAATTCCCACAGAAGAATAAGAGAAAGGCAATGAAAAAAACAACTCAGCCTTTAGTTGTCTGAGGTATAATCAAGGAACATTTCTTCTGATTCCTCTAGCCTTAAATTAAGGTTTTGGTTGCTCTGTCAATTACACCAATTTGGACTTGAACACATGTACACTAACAGTGATGTTTTGTGAAATCAGCCGATGTAATGGCAGTGTCAAACTGAACTTATAAGATATGAATCCTATAAAACATTCTTCCCATCCCAACACACATAAAGGCTCTTTAGACTAGTGTCCTTATTATGCTATTTCGTATATCGTCTTTTATGCAGTGTGTAATGCAGCTGTATGTGAGTGCAGACAATCAGCAAAGTTGTAAAGCCGAAAGTACAAGATTAATAAAGTACCGTAATTATCTCCCAAACGAAAGAGTGGAAATTGTCGTTAGTAATTAAAATTCCACTTCCGTGATGGCTCCACGTCACAGCATAACACACTTTCATGATGTGCTCCTATGCTCCTACTTGACCCGTAAAAACATGTAATTTTACTGTTGACTAGTCTCAGGGAGGTCAACGAAGGATTTGCAAAACACTTGCTCCTGAAAGATGGCTCGGTACCCAGTTAATCTGGACCATCTGACTCCACTGAATCTCAACCTGTAAGTATTATAAGGGAAATATTGCAGAGAAGTGCTGTACGCATAGACCAACCACAACAGCTTAGAATCAATTGTTGGAGAATTGTGGGAGAATGAGGTGATATTAAATCCATATTTTGAAAAAGCATTGTTTTAACTTACATGCAGGTAAACCTCTTGTAGGAGACTCACAAAACAATTTAAAATGGTTCAGTTAAGAACTGATGACTGAAAGGTTCTTCGGGCAACTCCCATTGACACCTTTATTTTTAAGAGTGTAGAGTATTTGTGACTGAAGAAGTTTACTGGTACATTTGTACTATTGCACATCTCAGCATTGCCCCTGCTTTGTTACTCCCCAAACCTGCATTCAGCATCTTTCATGTGTTCTCAGTTTTCAGCCAAACAGCTCTTCTTTCCTTCCCTCACCAGTTCTGTCTGAAAGGAATCAAAGAGCGCTTTCCCCTCCGCAATTAATTATTCTTTAATGGAGCGCTCAATGGGAATAAAAGCAGTGGGCATCAATAATTAAGCAGAAAAACAATACAAAACAAACACGAAATACAACAGCTCAGAAATTTTTACAAGAAAGTACCTGGATTAGGTCTAGAACGAATCCCTGTCTGTTTTTGCTTTGTTTCACAACATCCATCCTTCAATAAAATCAAAAGCAGCCTCCTTTATTCACGACTGCAGTAATATTCTCTGACTTGTCTAAGGATGATGGTTATGTGCGAAGAAACTCAGATTTAATTTGTACAGCAACCTCAGTCAGACCCTCACCACGTACAGTAGCAGGACGAGAGCTGTAACAAACTCTCAGCCGCATCCACAAACACACATTCGGGCAGGGGAATACAAATTAACCTGAGGTGCCATCAGCAATTATGCCTAATTTCAATAACATTTAAGCAGTTCATATTCGTGTGCATTCTCATTAGTGTAATCAAGCGACAACAAATGTTATCTTGCATGGTAATAGCTGTCATCCCGCGTGTGCAGAGAAATTGTGCGTCAAGATTCGATTTGGTTTCTCTTGTCAGCATCCAGCAGGACAGCTAATATCCCATCCTGATCTCGGAGAGAATCCGAGTGGGACGGAGTAGTTGCGAACTCAGCGATGGCCATCAAAAAAAGCACTATTGTTTGGATTTGGGCTCCTAACAATGTTATTCCTCCAATGAGGAGACACCACTTTTTTGAGAGACGCTACATTAATATTCCTAGGTAAAGATGGATTCCATGCTAGAGAATGAAAGTGCAGGATCAAGCAGGAAACAGAGGACACTGATGCAATGCCAGACTAGACAAGCACTGTATGTTTAACTCATTCATAGACTACCGAACATGCCTTAAAATTAAATACCCTTATAATAAGTGATCAGAAAGAGGAAAAGTGAGCAACCAAGCATGTTTGAGCTTCTGTTTTGCCATCTGTTACGTTCTTTTCATGCATTGTGTTACCATTACACTATTATAGTTTTATTAATACTTTGAATCTGTATGGTTTTTTTTTATTATGATTTTAGTTAAAAGTTCAAGAATTTTTATGTTAAGGTAGATACATCCATCCTAAATTTAGGCCTAATTTATAGACGCACATGCACATATAAATAGTTTTGAAGAGAATGACACTTTTGATCACTGAAAATCTATCTTTATTTGTATTTCAAATGTGAATGAAAGCTGTATGGGTTTGGGATGTCATGATGGGATTAAATGGTGACATTTCTAAGCAAACTAGCCTTCCCAGTAATCGTGTTGAAAACAGATAAAAGTTTCTCACAGATTACTCTGCACCAGGTCAAATCTCATGTATTGACTTCCAAAATCTCCCGGATTAAGTGTAGCCTACAGTATGTTATCAAAGATCTGCTGGGCATCCAGTAAAGCGGCTCTTTTCGTACGATCCACAAATCACCTCCTTCAGCCTGTTTGCCAAATGTTTAATTACATGTTATAGTCTACACACAATAATGCTGTACTGGCCTCTGGTCTGACCTTCCTGATAATCCTGCTTCTAGAAACAGCCTTTAAATCCTCGCCCAGAGACACCCAAAAACCTGCTGCTCGCTCATTTCTCATTCCTTCTGCTCTACGGATGTCTATTTTGAAGACAAAAAGCACTGAACAGACTCTTCGTCATTATGAAATACCTCGGCTGTAACAGGTTCCTGTACGAATAGCTACTCGTAGCAACAGACGGCTCATCTGCAGACATATCTGTGCTGACCACACAAATGATTTCTTCAGGTGTAATAATAATATCCAGCTCTGCTTGAAGTAGAGGGGACATTAAAATAAAGCTACATTGAGTTTCTACAAGTGGAAGTCAAATCAGCTGATGACAGTGTTATCCAGTTAAACTCTCACAGCAACATTAGGATTTATTTATTTAATTTGATTTATTTTATTTAGATTTTTATTATTATTTTTTTTTAACCACAACAATCAAAACTTAAACCGTTAAAAAGCCATGAATTGAAATAAAAGTAATTAATAAATCTAATGATAACACTTGTGATTTTAATTTAATTTAATAATGAACTAATGAACTATAAAACTAATGAACATTCTTCTAAAGGGTTACCAGATTAACACAATAAAAAGCAAAAATAAAAAAAAATTTTAAAAATAGAAATACTAAAACTGTTAAAAACAAGAATAATCAAAACATTAAGTAAAAAATAAAAAATTTTAATGAAATAATTTATTTCAGATAATTTGTAGCTGATACAGCTAGTTCCCCTTCAGTCGAGTCACTCCGACGTTACATATGGGAACTCGCATGAGAGGCCGATCGCCTTTGAGTAATAAGAAAAGGCCAGTGAATATTGGCGAGCATTTAATTACAGCCAGGTGCACCTCATCACTACGTGAGTATACTGTAAGAGGGCATGGATGTAATGCACTTGCAGCTTTTCGCTTCAGAGCCTCACTGCATTGTACGCCTTTGTTCGAGTCTGCTGGATGGAGAAATCCTTAACGCGGTAAAGGGGGTCCTGCGAGTTCATGCTCTCTTTTCACCATCAGCAAGAACTGTGCGACTGATTGGTGAACCCCGCGGGCTTGCTCTTCACCAAGCTTTTTGCACACCAATGAGCGACCTCACCTGAGTGCACGGTGTTCCGCAAGAGAGGTCCTCCCTGGGCAATCCGGGGGAGAAAAAAAGAGCAATTTCCTCATCTTGACAAGATCGCTGCCTCACACGTCTGGGAGAGTTTAAGAAAAAAAAAAACACACGCTGGGGCAGCATTCGTGGATGACTCATGCGTTCATTGTATGACCATCGCTACAGTGAGACGTTTTCCCATTGCCGTCTTCCCGCAGCAGATCATTCAGGGTAGTCGGCTGGTAAGGTGAATGTCTCGCCAGACAGAGCCAAACACCGAACTGTTGGCTATGCTCCCCCGAGCCACCAAGGGGATCGAGTTGGGGTTTAAGGGGCCCCCATCCGATTCCTCGAGGCTGGATGATTGGTTTCTGGGGCAGGGACCGCGGGTACTCCTGTGCAAGAGGAGCTGGTCGAGGGGGGAGGAGCCGGGACGTGGCGTGGTTGGGGGGCCCGCCACCACCGGGCTCCTCCCCCCTCGCCACCCTCGACAGCGGGTGTCGCTGTGCATGCCCACACTGCTGGCTGGATCATCTGCGTATGCCCTCCAAGGCTTGTAAGCTCTCTTCCGCCTTCGCGGGCCTAGCTTGACACTGCGTGCTAGGCTGCCACCACCCTGCATGCCACAAGGGTGGTCCTGATCAAGGATTGCAGGAGCCTCGCACTGTGGCCGACCTCGCCCTCATCAAAAAGGGGGCGACGGAGGTCACGGACACAATCCCTTGGTTAGGGGATTTTCACTGCTGTGGTCTGTGTTCTTCGGGGGACAGTGACATCTCAGTGCCCACTCCCGGAGCATCCCCGGGCAGTCGCTGCCTATTCAGCCCGTGGTCAGACCTTGCCTTCCTACAGGCAGGAGTGCCCCAGGGACAGGTGTCCAGGCATGTCGTGGTCCACACGGATTTCTCCTCCACGGGTTGGGGTGCCGTATGCAACGGGCAAGCAGACTCGGGTCCCTGGACAGGCACTTGACTGCTTTGGCATATCAGTTGCTTAGAGTTGTTTAGTCATGTTTCTGGCCCTGCGTCGCTTTCAACCGTTGGTGTGCCACAGGCACGTGCTGGTCCACACAGACAACACTGCAGCCGTTGCGTACATCAACCAACACGGTGGTCTATGCTTTCACCGCATGTCACAACTCGCTCACCACTGCTCCTGCACTTTGTTCACATTCCAGGGTCACACAACTGTGCGGCCGATCAGCTCTCATGGCAGTCCACCCACCCTGGAGAATGGCGACTCCACCACCAGGTAGTCCAGCTGATCTGATGCTGGCCCTCCCAGACCTGGTTTGCCGACCTAGTGCTCCTCGTGGCAGCCCCTCCTTGAAAAATCCCCTTGAGGAGAGACCTTCTCTCTCAGAGGATGGGCACGATTTGGCACCCGCAACCCGATCTCTGGAACCTGCACGGGATGCGGCAGACCTCTCCGGCCTTCTAGCAGCCGTGATTAACACCACACCATCTCTCAGTCTAGGGCCCTCTCAACAAGGCAGGCCTATGCTCTGAGATGGGGTCTGTTCGCCGACTGGTGCTCCTCTCGCAGAAAGGATCCACAAAGATGCTCGATTGCAGTGGTGCTTTCCTTCCTGCAGGAGAAGTTGGAGCGCAGGCCCCCTCTACGTTGACTGCACTCTGAGCTTAAGATGCTCTTAGCAGCTCTTCATCTGCTATGGAGGTCAGCAGAAAGGGAATACTGTCTCCAAACAGAGGTTGGCCAATTGGGTGGTTGATGCCATCTCCCTGTCTTATTTATACCAGGGAGAGCCATGCCCCTTAGGTTTGAGAGCCCACTCCACAAGGAGTGTTGCCTTCACCTATGCATTGGCTCACGGCTCCTCTCTAGCAGATATCTGTAAGGCTGCAGGCTCAGAGACACCCACATAGGTTCTATGACCTTCGCGCAGAGGCTGTGTCACCGGGGTCTTTGCATAACGCAGCCTCAGGGTCGTGGCCTTTTCCATGGGTCTGTTCCCATATGTAATGTCGGAGTGACTCGACTGAAGAGGAAGAGGAACGTCGTCCCTGAAGGAGGTAACGGGGACATTACATCCCCTTGCCACGACCCTGGGTCGCGCTGATGCCAGCTTGGCTCCTTACCGAAAACCTGCAAGTGCATTACATCCGTGCCCTCTTATACTCACGTAGTGATGAGGTGCACCTGGCTGTAATTCAATGCACGCCAATATTCATTAGCCTTTTCTTATTTCTCAAAGGTCTCTCATGCGAGTTCCTATATGTCTCCGTTCCCTTCTTCAGGTGAACGTGTCACCTTAGACTTTTTTTAGCATGTTTTTTATTTAGTTCAACTTATAAATAAGTATTCAAGTAGACAGACTAAATAAACTAAAACCTAAAACTTTACAAAAACTAAAAAAAAAACTAAATGAAATTAAAAATATTACTAAAACACATAATAAAATTACTAAAACCTGAAAACAAATATACAAAAATATATCTTATTATGTATTTATTTTAAAAAAATTCAACGTAGTACAAACCTGTAAGATAACTAATATACTGTAATAATATAATATATATAATAAACAGAGCAGTTCAATATACTTTTTTAATAATTCCTGTTATCAGACCAGTCATTGCATTGTATTCATATTGTTGTTTTATGCTTCTTTTAAGAAAAACAAGTAGTATTTTTACATACAGTGGCTTTTTTTGTACATTTAAGTTTATTACAGACCAGTAATTAATCGACTACTTATTTATTGAGTTGAAGCCTATTAAAATGCTTTCGTTCTGAAGAACTGAGATGCTTTTATGTTTAATGTAGCGCTCCGCTCTCTCAGCAGGAAGCTTGTCCAGTCTTTAGCTCAATGTGGGTCGCTGGGTTTTGGAAATTCCCTGTGCAGCCTGACAAGTTCACTGGCAGTCTTTCATGAGACGGCCAATTTATCCAACCACGCAGAGCCCGTCTTCATATGAATAAAACATCTGTCTGCGCTGTGAGGCCGAAGACAGACAGAGGAACCAGCAGAACAAGCAATACAAACAGACGTGTCAACATGAAGCCCAGACATGATTTGCCAATTTCTTTCTTTGTTTTCCAGTCTTTCCCAGCAGTGGCACTCGCTCCTCAGAACAGATTGTACTTGACACAGAGAAGAGATTTTACAGGCAGCGAAAAAGCATAATTACAAAATGGTCCTTTTTAACAGGCTCAACAAATTGTTCTTCAGCATGATTTGAGAAGGATCCAGAAAGTATCTTGCACTTCAGTGGGAGTCTGTACAAAGAGTTGCATGATCAAAGTCACTCAATTAATCATCTCATTGGTGACCTAGAAACAGAACAGAACGTTTGTTTTAGATTTTGAAAAACCCTAAAACATTCTGTTTATTCAGAGAATTAAATTAGATTTTTTTAATTAATGTGGTTTTGATGTGCCCTAAAAATTTAGAGCCACTGTATGTACAGCAGAAGTAGGCCTATTTTTGTCCCATGCATTTATAAATTAACATAGTATTTATTAACATTAACATTTAAGTTTCAGCAATTTTGTTGTGCTTTTTATTAAAAAAATTAATTTACTACTATATATATTAAATGCTTTAATATATTATAATTTAATTTATTATAAATTTAGTGCTATTTTAGTATGACTTATACACTATTCTAATATTTATTAACTTTTTTAATTAGCTTTAATTTTCATTCATAATTTTAACCAGAAATTTTGTTGGGCTTGTCACTTTTGTAAAAATAATTTTTCATTGTAACACTTGATGTATTTGATATGCATTAATATACTATTTAAAATTATGTATTGTATTATTTTGTATATTTGTATGTATTCATTGCTTAATATATTAAATATTCATTTATATATTATTTAATATAATGCATAATAAATTACATGTATTTACTGTTAGAATAACAATTTATGTAAGTAACCCTCAGTTCACAGTGAATCGAATTTATTCAGTTAAAAAATGTAAACATACGGCTAAAGTACAGTTAAAATACGATTAGCTGTGGATCAAGTCAGTTAGAATGTATGAGACTGAAATAAACATAAAAATTGACATAAAAATTTGATTATAAACATATAAACTTTATTTTTTAACAACAACTAACTGACCATGTTTCCTTATGTTAACACCTTATATAATATTATTTTTACACTTATATATCTTCTTTTTGTAATAAAAAAAACCATATAATAATTTTTCATTCATACTTTTTTTTTTGCTTTACTGTAAAACGTATTGTAATAGTCTGCATCTCTCAACATCGAAAAATATTTTTACAGTGTACTAGTTAATATTTCTTGTTATTTTTTAAAGGCAATTTTTGTGTAGACAAATACCTTAAAACCTTCTGATATTCAAACAGTAAAAAAAAATTACGGAGAAAAAAACAACAACTTATGAAACAGATACTGAAACATATATTTTCCCAAGAAATAAACTGAATAACTATTAATCATCTGTGTGTCACTTTGTAACACTGTCACATACAGGTAAAATATTAATTGCTCTACAAACAAGGAGTTCATGTATACTGGAGGTTTAATTGGCTTAACAGTCCCAAATAACAGTAAAACAATATTATATTCCCCCATATTACTTGTTAAAGAAAGAATAGCTACGTTTTCTGAGGTCTTTGGCATCAAAACTAAAAGGCAACAGTACGAAGACGGCTGCGGGCATTACATTTGCACGAGGTTGTTTCTTATCTGTTTGGAACGGCACATCTGTTCAAAACAAGCCGATCAAAAAAGAAGCATTTAAAGAAACCCAATCAAAAATGTTTAGTTTGGCGTGACAGAGATGTGCCTTCATCTCAAACATGCACAAACACAGGCTTTCTTCCACCTCGCAGGAGACAAGGAGGACAGCATCCTGCAAATGCAGCAAGGCATCCATGCTTTGTGGAGATCACAATTATTGTCACCCATGTGTGAAAATATTATGTTTGTGAAGAGCTGCTACAGTACCTGTGTCTCCGGTAATAAGTTGGCTGGCAAAAAATAGAGCCAAGTGTTGGAGTGAGCCAGCAGATGTGACACAGAGACGAAAACACAAAGAAAAATGCGCCTGAGACTTCTGGAACAATGAGGAGATATTTCAAAACTCCTTCAGAGCGTCTTCCTGCACACACTGACTCTGAATGCACATTCAAGAGCTTCACACACAGTTCGGAGAAATATTTTCCTCACCAGCTGCTAAACAGCACACATTCATACATATATGACTTACCTAAACAGTTAACATTTCAGTGGCTTATAATAATAACAACACAAAGAGGCCTTTTTTGCGTAATTAGTAGTTAGTAATATAGTTGATAGTTCACTCCACTCCACTGGAAAATAGGCTCATTCTCCAACTTCACTAGAGTGACAATTCTAACATTTAAAAATACCGACACTCATTTTTGAGCGAGAGATGCTAATGGTCTAATCAGATTCACTGATCTATGCTAAGCTGCGCTAAAAGTGCTACCGCCAGACCTGGAGATCAGCTGAATAGATTCAGAAATGGAAAAACTCAACTGTATAACTCTTTGGGAGTTGGACAATGACCCTGTTTTCAAAAAAAAGATTGAGTGTTCCTTTAAGGGTCTTGCAGAATAACATATCGACATCTGCTTTAGTAAACGCTAATAATATATGTGCAAGTAATAAGCAACTGGATAATAGTGAGAATTGGTCTCTTAATGAGTAAAGCAAAGTGCACCAAATGACAAACTATACATACTTACATGCCCTCAGAAATAAAAAATATATATTTTTAAATAAATTTTGAGGACAAGAAAATTCATTTACAATCTTAGCCTGCATTAGCTAAATGCAAATATGGATGGAAAAGCATTCTATTTGCAATGATTTAATAATGTTTTTGTTTGTTTGTTTGTTTTGTGAAGTATGTTCTTAGCTGATTTTTATGAGTATGTTATAGCCTAGATTACATTTTAGGCTTTCCTTCAAACGTGACATATGTATTTTCCAGGATTGAAATATATGAAAGGCTATATATATATATATATATATATAGGGCTTCAATCCAGATGTGTTCTCTTTAGGGTTGCCAGATATCACAAAAAACACCTAGTCTAATACACAGTACACAGCAAACTCCAAAAATTCATATTCAAATTAATAAATTTGATTCCCAGGGCATGTGTGAAGTAAAAAAGAAGTACACTTTATCATAATATAAAAGAGTATTATTTATAAGAGTATTATTATTATCTGTAATTCTGAACATACAATACACTGTACATGCACTTCTCTAAAACACATGAAACACACATTACCCTAGTAAAAAAAAAACATGTGAAACAAGGCACAATACACACACACACACATTAACCCACAAAATATGTGTACTCATTTTAATGCACAACAGATTAAAACAATTATTTTTAAAAATATATTATTTGAAATGTACTTTTAAGTAAAACATGTTTTAACATTATTACAAAGTGCAGTTTTTACTTAAAGTGTCTCTCTTTAAGTCACTTAAGTGGCCTTTACTGTATTTGATTAATGTATTAAATTATAGCAGACTTCTTTTTCACAGGATCAAACAATATGCAAATGTATAAAAATAACGTAAATGTAAACAAAATTCTAACCAAACTAACATTTTAAACATAACAAAACATTAAAAGTCGCGATGCGTCTTAGCTCTGCTAACGTGGACTAGATTTTACGCTAAGCCAACAGTAGCCAATTGTATGGCTCTTTTGATTAAGGTCAGTGCTTTTCACAAGAGCTGCCCTGCATACATTTTTTGACAGCTTGCTCTTGTGGTTACTTCATTTAACCTCTAGCGACTCACAATTAAGATCGCCGCAAACTTTTATCGAGCTGATATGAAAGAAGTCGTATTAGCATTCAGTAATTCGAACTTAAGGAAGGGTAATTTAACGCACATCAGTTACAAATATAAAGATATAATAAGATATATACGACAAGGGTAGCTATATGTTAAGCATTCAGGCATAAATGGATGTGATTTAGGTTGTCCAGTGCAATCATCAGCTGAGGAGAAAGCAGCAAACAGAATAGCAACGGAGCCTTCACTATCACAGCACACTGCACAGCGCTGATTAGGCACTGATTATCCTCATATTCCCCTTGCAATGTCTGATGACATTATGACAGGCAATTTTCACATTCAATCTTCACCTCGTGAAAAAAAAAAGTATATATTCATTTAAAATCATAATCTCATTTTCTATTCTATTACACTGTGCCTCGTGGAGTCACATGCGCTCATAAAATAGGGTTATCCCGAGAAAACTAACCCACCATGACTGCCCCGGGTCCTGTTCCTTCAATGCTTTAAGAAATACCAATTCATGTAAGAAAGTGAAGCAATTTTGGGGAACAGTTAGCCAACACGATTTACCCCTTCTATACAAAAGAAATACTCAAATAGATACATTATCCCAAGAAGCAAAGCGAAAAGACAATTGTGGAGAAATGCAAGAATCTCCATAAAGTCTGATGCACTGAAATGACTGTACAAAGAAGGTCAAAGAATTACGGAAGACAATTTTCGCCACAAGCGTAGTCAGCATTTTTCCTGTGAAATTGGGCTACTTTTACATTACTGCTTCAAATTGCAATTTAACATGGGTTAAACATCAAACCCAAAACTCTATATTGAGAGATGAGGATCTTCGACAGACAGGAATACCATTGAAAAAACAAAAAAACAAACAATTTGTTTAGAATTTTTGTATTGTTTTGTATTTGCTGCTAGTTTTGAAGACCTGGCAACCCCAATTGCAACTTTTTATCTCACATTTTAGACTTTTGTCTTGCAATGGGGAGATTATATGTATACATATACTGTATGCATTTTCTATTTTTTATTTTTGCAACAAAACAACGAAAACAAAAAAGCTATCTCAACATTCTGACTTTTTTTTTCTCAGAACTCATTCTGAGTTAACATCTTAAAATTCTTGTTTTTGTTGTTGTTAGTTTGTGTATTTTGTTTTCCACTGCAATATAAAACTGAAAAACATCATCTCAACTTTTTCTCTCAGAAATCTTTTTTTTTCTGGCAACTGTGACTGCAAATTCAAAATTTCAAGTTGAATTCATAAAAAAAAAAATAATAATCTCACAATTCAGACTTTATCTTATCTTTCTCTTTTTTTTCTTTTTTCTTTTTTGGCCATAGAATAAAAATTATGATCATTGTAACTTTTCCCTTACAATCTCAAGTTCACATCCTGAAATTCTTTAGTTTTTTAAATTTGCATTAATAAACTCAAAAAGTCTAACACATGTGAGTCATAGTCTCACATAATTGTGAGAAATAAACTTATTATAGAATTTTAGGAAAATAAATTAAAATTTTATATATATATATATTGTAAGTGAGGGGAATTTTCTTACATATAATTTACTTTTATTTAAATGAGTTATTTTGTTTTATTTAGGAAAATTAATCTCAAGGTTGATATGATATGATATTCTGATTCAAAACAAAGAATACACTCTATTGACCAATCCGTCCAGCGTTTGGTACAAATTAGTGTATTTTACCAGTTGTGCCTTAATTCGTAGCCATCGAACTAATTCAAAACTCTAGTGTTAATTTCTTCCTGTATATGAGCAGGGTGGCTTTAAGATCTGGGCAAAGTTTGACTTTACAAAACACAATGCACAGGACACTATTCTTAATAATTAAACACAATTTATTGAACTATTCTACTTTAACAATGACTAACCTAGTGAATACTCAAACACACACACACACGGCTCTGAGAATGAAAAGCAATTGTTTCACTAAAAGTCCAAAGCACTTTTTCAGAAAAATCACCAAGCAGAGGTTTAAGTTATCATCCCGTTCTCAGTTCTCAGATTCATGCAGGTCCAGTTTCATGACTTTGGTCTGGTTTTGGGGGGAAACTCCAGCTCATGGCATTTGGGCGCGTTTCATGTGAGCTATAATCCAACTTTTTTTTTTCATCTAGTGATGAAAACAAGCATTCCTAACAAATGGCCAATGTTGTTTCTAAACATCTGTAAATGACAGCTTCTCAGGGAGGATCTGGAATCCCGGACAATTATGCTGTGTACACAGACATCTTAATTTCCCTACATATCTTATCTCTTTTTAAATAGCCAAGGCTGTTCATAATAAGACATATGAACGGAGTGCCGATAACCTCTTCCTCTCGCCTTTTCCATCTAATCATAGTTAGCCATGCCGCCGCGAGGAACATGTGCTGGAGACGTGCCTCTCGTTCACCCACTGTCCCTCCAGCAATTACTGTTCTGACATCTCCACAATGGCCCTGTAATTACGGCACTCATATTTATCCACCAAGCCTGCGGTCTGAATGTGGATCACAGCCTCATGTAAAACAAGCCCATAATAACATATGTGATGGCTAATAAACTGTTAGCATTCAGCGTTGTAAGTGTATGTCATTTCCTCATCTCCATTCCATACAGCGACAAAGAACACAAGCAATGGTTTCATTAAAGAGATAGCGCACACATAAAAATGGAAATTCTGTCATCATTTACCAACCCTTCATGGCATGCTAATGCTCAAAACACTTGTATGTGTGTATACACACACACACACATACATATATATATATATATCAAGCATATTTTCTGAAACCACCCTTGTGGGAAAAAAAATCACTTTTTCACAATTTCACTTGTACTGAATGTGCACTTTCATGATTGTTTCTTAACACACTTAAGTGCACTTTTATATAATTTAAAGTACA
>JAUMHR010000052.1:26240785-26251942 GCA_032361145.1 Enteromius fasciolatus
TCAATGGCATACAAATTAGCCATCTATCTTTAAACTTTGAAACAGGAACTTGAATTTTTCAATTTTAATAACAAAAAGTTATTAAACCTTCCACACATCTGTCGCTAGATGACATCATACGTCAATTTGCATATTCATTAAGTCAGTGCCTCATATTATCTTGCTTCTCTGTGGTCACATGTTATTCATTGCACCTTGATTCTCAATATAACTGTTTTCACTGATATATTTAATGGTTTCTGTTTTCAGAAAAACGGAATGAATATGAAATAGTGACTGAAATGCACCCCATAAGGATTTTGGCTGTATTTGCATGTAAAATAGTGTTAGAAGCAACTTAATATCAATTTTAACTGAAAGCCCTGCTCCTCTCAGCTGCTCGCTGACCAGAACAGACGCAGAGAGAGGGGTGTGCGCACCGTGAAAACAAGGGCTCGCGCTATCGCGGCAATACCGAAGACTCGCTGAGGTTTGTCCAAGAAGTCTCTAAATTTGTCGCTAGTCGCTTTTAGGAAAAAAAAAATGTCACCAAGGGGGTCTGAAAAGTCGCTAAATATAGCGACAAAGTCACTAAATTGGCAACACTGATCTGTAGCGACAACAGACCGCAAAGAATGATGGCCACGCTGGGCTGATGGGAATTGTAGTTCCCGCTACCTCCCGTTCGTTCCATTCGCCTGAGCAAACTTTTTTCAAAAGACATATCCTTTTATCGAGTCATGCGACCACGGTAGCATCGCAAAAAATTTATATTGCGGAACGATGATATTTACAATACCTTTAATACCCTAATATATATATATTTTTTCCCCTTAAACACATGTCTGGTGTTATTGTGCACATGTGACAAATGAAGACTTGCTTAATTGTCCTGAATGTGCACTTTTAGCATTGCCTATTTCAAATGTTAAAAGTGTATATTTAAAAACTGTACTTGCACATATTTCACTTTTAATAAATTGAAGCCACTTAAGTGGCTTACAACGAGACAAAATGATCTTTACAGACTTAAGTACACTTTTAAAGAATTATCATTGTTTTAATCTTTTGTCAAAAAGATTTTTAACAACAAACTTGTAACAAACGGGGCTGAGACGAACGGATCCATTCGCAGGGTTTTATTGAAAGACATGGTGAGGCAGGCAAACAGGATAAACAAAGGCAATACACAAGAACAGTTGAAAGTGGTAGCAAGGGTCGGTCGATGAGCGAACCGTATCCTACGAGGGCAAAACAAGCGCAAGAGTCCAAAATACACGGCAGGGGTCAGTAACCAAGAAAACACAGAATAACAGAAACAGGAAACACGCTTTACAAGAGCACTGACTGGAATCATATTAAAGCATATGTAAAATATCATACTTGTAAGTGTTTTAACTGTATTTATATAAAATTTCATATTAATATTTCATATCCACTAGAGTGCAACTTACAAGTTTCAATTGAAAATACATTCAAGTATATTTTAGTTTGTCATACATTCTTGTCAGTACATTCAAGAGTACAGTTTAGCCATTTAGCCATTATAAAATTACATATAAATATTTACTTAAGTCCTACTTAATCAAAATTTCACCCTTAGCTTTAGCTAATTATATTTAATATAAATTAGTTTAACATGAAATTACTATAAGTGTCTGAAAACATTGCATTCAAGTCACACTTATTATTTGATAGTTTATCATCACTGTAAAAAGCCATTTTAAAGATTATGCTAAAGTGTCCCCGTTTCACTTGAAATATGCCACAACACAAAAGTATAACTGATTGTGATGTTGATTTAAAAGCCTGGCGCTAAATGATTTCACAAGAATTCATCCCTGGAGCGATGCACCACATCAGAGAACGATTCAGATCCAGAGGCGCTGTGAAAATGAAAATGAAAGCATGTTTTCACAAAAACACAAATAAAAGAGATTTAAATGAGGCACACCTTACTAATCAGCCAATATGCAATAATTAGCTCCCACTAGATGTCTTAACGGAGCACAGAGGAAACTGGAAGATGCTTAGGGAGTGTGAGAACGTGTGTGTTTGTGTTTGACGTACAGCTGCGCATCACCGCTGGAACATGTTGTTATTCTGCAATCAGCATCCTCAGAGCCCGAGCAGTAATAACAGAATAAAAGCCAGAGAAAGACAAAAAAACATCTCAAAGCAGAGAATATCAAAGGTTTAGCTGGGGAAAAGCCACATTACACCACATGTACAACTCTCGTCTAATCGCGGGCAAATGCAGACTACTTATAGGAGCAATGAGGAGGGTAATGACAAAGTAATTTTGACTAATTTCGCCCGGCTCTTTCTCCCGTTCTGTCTGATTGTGTGAGAGCCTTCTGCATCATTACAGTAACATCTGCAGAGACTAACCGAGCATACACCACCCAGAAAGAGAAAGGAAAAGAGGGAGGGAATGGACAAAAGTGAAAAGGAAAAACCATGCAGGATCAATTTGAGATATAGATGCTCAATGTAAACATTGCCTCCTGCCGTCGGTGAACAGTATTAAGTACAGCTTAAAAAACATAAATCTACTGAAAACCAATCCAAAACCACTAGACAGGAAAATCAACTTTACTAAATGAAGTGTTTGCCCATACGTTACAATTGTATCACTGTTTACTCACCTAAATGCCATTCCTGACCAGTATGACATTCTTTTCTTCAAAGGAAAACAAAAGCAGACATTTTTAAGAATGTCTTGGCTGCTCTTTTCCATATAATAAAAGTGAATTAGGTTGTAAAGCTCCACTGAGCACTATATAAGCTGTCCATACAACATGGTTTCAAATTTTCTAAAGTGATGCGATGGCAATTATGTGAGGAAGACATTCCTCACAAAATCATTTAAAAAAAAAAACCTCAAACACCAGTCTGATTGAAGTTACTTCTCCATTGTGGAAAATGACTGATGACTAATATTAAAAGAAAAACAATATATGGAAGCCATTTTCCGCCACTGAAAAAAAAAAATGTAAAAATGTTTATTGCGACTTTTTGTATAAACTCATAATTCTGAGAACACGTTAGTCTTTTTTTCACTCAAAATTGGACTTTATAACTTGCAATTGCGAGTTTATATGATTTATATGAATTTTGACTTTTTTTCTTGTAATTGCGACTTCACTTTATAACTCACAATTCTGACATAATAAAGTAACTTAATAAAAAGTCACAATAACCTTTTTTTTATTTTTTATTTAGTGGCGGAAACTGGCTTCCTTAAAAACAGCACTTGCAAACAGTATAAAAGTAATTATATAAGCACCACTTAAATATACTAAAAAAAGAGCACAAGTTCATGAGTGTTTCTTAATGCACCTAAGCAGTCTTGTAAAAAATGCTGAAAATTGGGTTCATTAAAGTCAGTTTGGTAATGATGATAACCACGTTGTTTTGGTTACCACTGACTTCCATTATATAAATAAAAATAACACCAGACTTCTTTTATGTTCCATAGAAGAAAGTAAGTCTTACACTTGATACTACACATGATAGTAAGTAAATAATGAAAGAATATTCATTTTCGGCTGAACAGAAAAAAGCCACACGGGTGTAAAAACACATAAAGATTAATAAATAACAGGAGTTTTCCTTTGATATTCTTCCTTTAACATACAAATCAGCTTCCCTTCCAGCCCCATGAAATGTTAGATACTAAACGAATAAACTAGTTTCCGCATAATCGCTGACTTGGTGCCTCGAGGGATGATGAGTCAGTAAATTTTAGCAGCGTAAACAAACAAAACCACATTTGCAGCCATTGTCTGTCATTTGACCAGCTTTGTCTTAATCCAATTGGAATATACTTGATTGGCAAAATTCATTATCGTTTCATCTGGGCTGTCGCATGAGCGGGTAAATGCTTAGTCGGGCTGTCTGTGCGCATGCATGAAAACACATGCATTATCCACATTTGGCATCATTGCATTAGCAGTAATGCTGATTTCTGAGTTTCCACAAAACAATTGGCGCCATGCCTAAAAGTTATTTTTTCCAGATAAGGAATAGGCACATAAAAAGCCAGACGTCAATGATACAGGGAAGCAAAAACATACAGAAGTGCCCATGCTTTGTTTTGTTTCCATAGATTTTTTCTTTTTTACACACATACAACCTCTCTGCACTACATATTCCTCTGTGAGCAAGAAAATAAGTCTTGCGGCTGCATGTCTATTTATCATCCAGTCCATGTCTGTACATTAAACAAGCAGGGTGGTGAATGGACACTCGAAATGGAGCGACTTGACTGTCCTCCCTTATTCTGCGCTCTGTGCCGAGCGTGAACACCTCATATCACAACGCACACATGCAATCAAGGCGCAAGCCATGGGAGAATAGGCTTGTGTCGAACATTTTCTGCTTCCTGTGAATTTCTGGCCGGATCCCAGTGGTTACATAAGCTTGGCCATTTGTCTGTTTCTTCCCTCCAAACACGGTGGAACAGGTGCCCGTGAAATTAAAGTTGGTCTGCTCAGATTTATGGTGAGAAACGCAAGAAAAGAGTCTGACAGAACTTCCTGTCATTGAGGATTAAGCAACGAGAGAGTGAGCCACGTCTGAGCTGTCAATAGATGAAACCACTCCAGCTCCTCAGACCTGCCAGATTGTTTCTAGGACACGCGTCTTTCTGTATCAGCTTTTTCTTAAACTTATGTCAACGTACTACACTTTACGTGTTTAACAAGACCTAAGATGTTTTGGTTTGTTTTGCACACTATGCATAAGTGCAGCAGTCATTTTTTTTAATGTTATGATAAATATATGTTAATATGTTAAATGCACTGTAAAGCTAATCAAAACTAAGTGTTGTCTGCTAAGTTCAGTGCCAAAATGACCTTAAAGGAAATTTTGTCATGTTCATGAAACGTATTCATTATTTCCTTACTTGGAAGACAAAACAAGAGGTTTTGAAAGATGTTAGAGTCCACACAATATCTAAGGGACAATCAGTTAAATAAAATCTCCCTTTGCATTACAAAGGAAAAAAAGTAGTAACTTATACAGGTTTGACTTGAATAACCAGAATATAAATCAAAATTAAAAAAATACAATTAAGTAAAAATAGAAATATTAAAATTAAATGCTAAATATGAATAAATAATAAACAAAAATACATTACTGGCCAAAAATTGACATTTTCACCTTTTATTATTAAAGATTTGTTAAAATTGTTATTATTATTTAGATTATTATTATTATTATTATTATTATTTTGATGACTTTTTTTAAACTTCAGAGTCATGAAAAACCAGTACTTCAACTACTGTACTTCAATGTGCAAAGCGCAAAAGCAAAGTGTTTGCTGAAGCATCAGTAGCAATAAAGTTCTCCCACATCGGAGCCTGTATTTGCACAGCCTATCGTGATCAGAACTTTAGGAAGAAGCAAACAAAAAAGCTCTTGAAAACAACAGAGAGTCTTGACAATCTCAAATAGAGTGGTCAAACCAAAGGGACACTTGCCCCAGTTTTTTCTGTCCTCAAGTCTGAGACGGAGCCCATCAGCAGAGATGCATCAGGCTGTGTCGCGAGTGCTCAGAGCTTGCAGCGTTATCAAGAGATACAGTGGCATTCTATCCTGGCGCAGCTGAACGCTTATTATAGATTCTATTAAGATGGGCCCAAATTGGACCTCTCCATCAGGTCCGGCACACCTTGTTTGTTTTAGTTCTTGACAGTGAGGTAGAACGGCTTTATTAAGCTCCTGAGAGATAAAGAAGGAATTAAAGACACAATGAAATAAAAGGCTATTACTATTATCACTTGTCAGCAAAGAAGTAGGCAGAAGAGAGGATAAAGAAATGCTGAGGTCCAGCAAACTTGTTTCATCATGAGAACCTGAGAAACAAAGCTACCTGTCATAAGCATTCAGCAAACTTCAGTCTGCTTGTGTGACCATCCAAGAACGTTTTATTTAACAGCTTTAAGACATTTAGAAGTTTTGAACAGTGTTATTTTTATTTTTTTTACCACACTTAGGATGCTAATATATTATATTTTAATTTTAGTAACATTTATGTTTTATTAATTTTATTGTGTTATTTTTTTAATCATTTTTTTAGTTTATATTTATTTTTCAGTTTTAGTTATTTTAGTACATGAAGTAAAACTGTGTTTGTTTGTTCCAGTCTCTGTATTAGTGGTGGGGACTTTTACATTAATTTTTCTATGAAAATGTCCCCTATCGTTACACCAGTAGATGGCGTCACGTGACTGACTGTCTTTACGAATGAGTGATTCATTCATTCAACTGATTTGTTCAAAACACTGGCCAGTAACAAAACCAGTAATCTTTATGAGTGAGTGATTGAATCATTCACTCAACTGATTCATTCAAAAAAGCAGATTCATTCTGAAACATCACTTCTGTGTGTTGTTTGGAGACATGAAACAATGAAACAAAGTAAAACTACAAATGACAAACTAAGGTCTTGTTCACACAGCAGCAGAATAATGTTGTCAGTCCTGTAATCCGTATCCTGTATACAGTATGACAACTGTATTTTTTGTACAGGTGTGAGTCTCAGCAGCTTACAGTTGTGTTTAGAATTCTATCTGTATGAACGTGCAATGGTTGTCAAGCCCGTATTCCTTACCAGTAACCATAGCGACAGTGACTGAAGTAATGTTAAAGATGGCGACGTCCATAAACTAAAGTCTTACCACTTTCTAAAAAGAGTCCAATTTAGCCGCAAGTTCTTTCTTTAGGCCTTCATTAACCGACAGCAGATTTTAAATTTGATTGGAGAGTGAAGCATTTGACGCTGAGAGCAGAGCTGCTCTCTTCCACGGTGAATCGCATGACAGACAAATCCAGTCCTGTTCTGTTTCAGTCACAGCGCCTGTGTTCTTAGAATGCGGTTTTGAGTCTGGAAAATTTACAGGTGTGAGTTCGGTTACAGAATGTGGTTGTCACACTCGTAAATAACCAAACTATGTGTGAACGTAACCATATTAAGGACTCAAATACAGGACTGACAACCGTATTCTGCTCCTGTGTGAACGTGGCCTATATAGCAATGTTTGCCAAATGCAAGTTTGACTGAAGAACAAAACAGAAGAGCAGAGCATAGAATATCAGTCTTTTTAATAACTTAACACACTTAAGAACACTTTTAAAAAGCGCATTGTACAGGGTGGGCCATTTATATGGATACACCTTAATAAATAAATAATAAAATGGCCATCATGGTCACCACCCATCTTGAAAAGTGTTCCCCCCCAAATATACTAATGTGCCACAAACAGGAAGTTAATATCACCAACCATTCCCATTTTATTAAGGTGCATGCATATAAATGGCCCACCCTGTATAATCATTTCAAATTAGATTTTACTTTGAAGTTAAAATTTTTACTAATCTACTGTCATTTTTAAAGAAATGTTCTAATTTTGATGTGAAAAGTAAACACATAAAGTATTATAAATAAATAAATAAACTTGACCGTGTCATTCAATTTAAAATTTTAAGTTAATACATTTTAAATATACTTTTAAACCGCATTTTTATCATTACAAATATGTATTAAAAATACATTTAAACACATGCCATACAAGCTTACACAAAACTACACTAAAATATGTTTCAGTTTATCATTCAGCAATACAGTAACCATATTTCAAAGGCAATAGAAATAAATAGGAAATTGCATGATAAACGTAAATCCTACTTAAGTCGGTCAAAAGTTCAGTTAATTGAATTTAGCATAAATTAAAAATATAGTGCATCGTTTAATTTTAATAACATGCAATTAAGCATCTGAATGCAAAACACTGAGTTCACACCTAAATTGATAGTTCACCGAAAAAATGTATGTGTGAATGTGTGTAATATGACAATAGCTGTTTATGTTATTTGTTTTTTTCCTGTAAAGATCATATAGTGCCCTAAAATGTTGTGTGTTTGAGGCCTTTCAATTAATATGCTAGGCATAATAGGACTATTAAACTGACATGCAAGCAGAAGATTGAATATGTAAGCTGTGTGAGGTACATCATCAGAAGCCATTCTGCTCATACTTCTGCAAATGGAAAGCATTGTGGGAAACGGGCGGTGCAGATTGGTGGCAATGAATTGTGGTGTAAGAGGATGGAGAGAGGGGGACAAATCACACACTTCTTCAAAGCATGACAAAAGACAGCTCATTTGAATATTTATGACCAAAGGCGCCGCTCGTAAATGATGGTTGGTGATTAGATCACGGGCCATCAGTGTGGCGATGAGCTATGCCGACACTCGGTGAACGGGGTGTCGAGGTGTAAATAAGCTCGGGGAGGAAGAAAGGCCCAGCTCATTTCACCTGGTGTGAATGGCTGCTGCAGCCCATGATGCTCTGATCATGAACACGCGTGTGATTGGCTGACAGAGGATTCCTGCGCCTCCACTGTAATTACTTCCTGCTTTCACATTTCAGCAAATATAGTCTAGGAAATAACATATGTGAGATAAAAATAACAAACATTTACTAATCTATGTAGAATTAGCTTTTGTAAAACTAGAATAAATTAAGAAATGTACACATACACTTAAATATTAGGTGTAGGTAACTTAATTACATACAAATGCACATAGTAATTAAATGTATTTTTAAAATATTAGCAAAAGTATATATTTTATTTTTTTCATTTTATTTAAATATTCTTATTTTCAAAATATGGTATTCAGAGACAAAGAATTAAAATAAATATTTTAATTAATCTGTTAAATAAATAGTAAAAAATAAATAAATATGACTAAATTAACCATTTATTTATTAAAATAAAATAACACATTCCCTGAAGATAATAGTAATTGTTTTTATTTACTAAAAAATAAATAAATAAATAATTTTTCACAGCCTGCTTCACAAATTGCCAGTAAAGAGTGAGGGGTCACTGTGTAGTATTTTATTTTATATATATATATATATATATATTGTTTTAATATGTATAGTTTAATATTCTTATTTATACTTATTATTTAAAATATGGTTATTGAAAGATAATAACGTTGATAATAAATGTTAATAAATTGATACATTAAAAGAAAGGAATGAATTAATGAATATTTCTGAAAATGTATAAATTATACATTTAAATAAAATTTACATTTTCTGAAGATGTCCAGTAATGCTGTTATTTTCTGTGCATTGAAAAAGGCCTGAATTATGGCACATGGTAATTTACTATTAGTTAGTCAGTATTTAATGAACAAATCTCATAGATACTTCTCAAAACCTTAATTTATGTATGACTGACATATGCATCACGCTAAATGCTCTGGTTTGGCAAAACTATGCAATACGTGAAATTTGATATGCAACAAAAACTGCATCTTCTGAAATAGTAGGCACAAATATTGGTTGATTAATTAATTACATATGGGTGGAATAATTACACAATTACAGAATTTAACATATTAATTATATTGATTTAAAAACTAATAGCAAAAAGCCACATATTTTGCCCAAATTTAACAAAGTTGTCAGTAGAGAGAGACAGCAGCTTTAGCATGAGTTTATTCACTCTGTGAGAGCTCTATTCTTTGCATGTTGATGAAGCACTCGTGTATTTCAGGACTCAGACAAGTTCAAGCTACTCTAGGGCAAATGAGATGTTTTTCATTTTGGGGAAAAGCCTTGACTTAGTCATGGCTGCCATCCTCAATTTCATTACGAGGACAACCTGAAGTTTCTGAACTCAAAGTGAGTTTTATTTTCAGGGAAGGTGGCCATCAAGTCATGAGAATAGTTTGGTTGTCACACCTGCTCAAACTTTAAGGTTAACGTCATTTGACACAAAGCCAGAGAAACTACAAACAGTGACGCTTAAAGGGATGCTGGGGAAGCAAATTACAATTTAACAGGCCCCCATAGGCCAATACCAGAGGCATAAAACACTTCTCTCTTTCTGCCAAATCAGAATTTACCACCACAACATGCACCAGAGTCTAAAACGTACTAACAATACTAACAGTGAAGCCTGCCCTTGCAAGCACTACTAAAACACTCACAAGCACTGTTCCCCAAATGTGTTTGCACTTAGGAGGGTAAGTATGTGGAAAAGCAGGTTGCACTGCTGGACCTCAGAAAGGATTCATCAGTTCCCCACGATGCAACAGGCCCGCAGGGAACCCTGCTTTCCTTTCCAGAGGACAGAGAGAAAAACGGTGCAAGCAGCAGCCCAGAAAAATAAGGCCATTTCTCTCAGACACACACATGCACACACTCTCATAGGAACAAGACACTGTGTTCCTCCTTGAAGATTTGATCTGCATATGTGTGACCCTGGACCACAAAACCAGTCATAAGGTAAAATTTTACAAAACTGAGATGTATACATAATATGAAAGCTCAATAAATAAGCTTTCTATTGATACATGGTTTGTTAGGATTGGACAATATTTGGCCAAGATACACCTATTTGAAGAACCACTTTTTATTAACGTGAAGGACATTTTAATCATCTAGAGGAACATGGAAAGTTTCCATGGATGTTGTAGGATCTTATGGAACCATGAGCCCAATCTCATGACAATTCGTACATATGTTACGAGGTGGCTAATTCGTACATATTCGTACAACCTCACTCATACGATTTCTTCTAAATCGTACGTATTCTACAAATAAACCTAACCCCGCCCCTAAACCCACCCGTCATGGGGTTTTAGACAAATCATACAAAATCGTACGAATTAGCACAAATTTGGGACCTTGTACGAATATGTACTGTATGAATTGGTCGTGAGACTGTTACCTACACCTAACCCCGCCCCATTACCGTGGCTTAGACAAATCGTACAAATTCGCAAAATACATACGAATTGGTTGCGAGACTGTGTTGGTACCAGTGTTGCGTGGGTTGACCCGAAATGAGCGGGTGCCCACAGTCACTCGCGGTTACAAGTCATCCAAAAATATTTTTTATGATATTCGGGTCGTTTGAAATAAAGATGTCAATTAAAACTTTGTAATTTATATAGTACTAGACACAGTTTTCTATGAAATACATAGGCCTACACTTTATTGGTTAAATAACTGATGCGAAGATGACGCACAGGCTTAGTCTGCATGTAGAGATGGAGGCGGCAAGAGAAAAGGTGAAGACTGGGAAGTGGAAGCTCCGCGAATACACAAATAGAAAGAGCAAAGTGTGGGAGACATTTGCCGAAATAATG
>JAUMHR010000052.1:26278568-26291057 GCA_032361145.1 Enteromius fasciolatus
ACGTTTATAGTCCTGTGAAACATGTTTGACTGACGTTAGTAGACTAATGTGTTTTATTGTCCGTGATTTCACCACCACTAACAACGCATCTGACTTAACATTGCAGTTTCCATGGCGTAAAAACAACGAGGCAATATATAGTATATGGTTTAATTATGGTTTAATTGAATAACACTGTTAAAATACATAATGTAATACAACGCCTGCAAAGGGCATCAAAGGCCTGATAATCGACGATCCAATCTTTGTTTAATATTGACCAAAGATTTAATTCAAATATTTAATTTATTTTTTTATTTGGCCACCTTTTTGTAATAGAAATGATTCAGCCTATTTAATTAATTCAACAAAAACGTGGAGGTTTATTTTGTGTGATTTCTGAATGCTTAAGACCATAAACTCAATCACACCGTATTAATAAAATCCTATAATTTCTGTCTAGGGCTATAATTGTAATTTATAAATAATATAATGTAATTACAATTAATTTATTTACTTTTATATTTATAGAAAGTTCTATTTTGACCCAATATAGGCTAGTAGGTGTTTATTTTGAGGGAGGGGGCACAACAATACTGTTCTGCTTAGGGCACCCATTTGGCCAGCAGCGGCCCTGAATATTCTACACGGTTCTTACAAGTGCATAGAAATATGTGTTCGGATAGAACCAAATATTTGAGTTGATTGTAATTTGACTATTTTATACAGTTGTTGTAATTTGTGTTTTAACATTTTTTTTAATTGATGGTTTGTTTCCTTTACAAAATTATACATTAAAAATTATCTCTTTTTTTTTTTCTTCGGGCTACTTAAATTTATTTTGGGCTACCAAAAACTGAAGAGTGCCTGCCCGAAGGGCTACCAGAGATTTTGAAATTTTGCGTTCAAGTTCAAGTGACCCACAAGGCCAGTGTCCATTTTCTGTTGATATGCCAACACATTGTTTTAAGCCTCTTGGTTGAGAACATTTCCACAGAATAAAAAGAGGAATATTGCAGCAGACATTACAATTTAGCATAAAACGCATCTCTGTGCACAATAACACTGAGGGAGATTTACAATCGCACGCATTACAGATGTTGATGTCAATACACTTGGCAGGACTTCAGAAGCTTACTGGGCTGCTTTTTTGTTCAATAATTGATATTTTTGGCAAACGCACCTGCATGAAGAAGCCTGTGACGAGGGCGCGGCGGATGTTGATGTAGTAGTCTCGGCTGGTGAACTCTGTGCTGCGTCGCGGCAGGTTGAAGCGGTCCATGATGCGTGAGAGCTGCTGCCGTACGTTATCAGCCGACATCAGTGAGCGGTAGTTAACGAAGTTATCATAGCACCACTGCACCGACTCGTGGTCTTGAAACAGAAGGGATAGACATTAAAACCGGCTCAAGAGAAACATCCAAGCAGATCTGAACTCTAACCAGCACTTCAATGTTATCTATAAATACACAAAACACTAAATATGCAGCAAGTCGAGTCAATGATGTTGACTAACAGAACAGAATTTCACAAGCACCACAAAATGGTTCATGCTTTGGAAGGCATCAAAATGCTTGTAGTTGTCCATTAACATTAGGTAGACAACATTAAAAAAAATTACATACTTCACTTTTTACGTTGACATTAACTAAACGCCACAACAAAAATACAGTTCAATTTTCTACATACAGTCCAACAAATACAGAATGCACAAGTAATAAACTATATTAAGTTACTATACTGTTAAGTTACTGGTAATACGAATTCAAGAAATATTGTGATACCGATACCATACCGGCTATAGGCCCATGCTGTTATTTAGCTGGAAGAAACGTATTCTTCAGAGAATCAGCACAGTATAAAGCCATTAAATACCTCATCTTCACTAAACACTGGTAAACACTGTACACTCTAAAATGTATTAAAGACAATACAGGTCACAAAAAAAATTTAATTACAAAGAAACATTCACTTCAGCTTATTTCTTTCTTTCGACATGTCTAGTGATGTCCTACCATTTTTCTAATAATAGCAAAAATCTAAAGCTAGCTATGGTTTCATCAAACTATGATGAACTAACTAATCAATAAAACCTATTGGTTACAACTCTACGGTAAATCTAATCAGAAAGCCAGCAAGTTTTTTTCTTCAGCACCATTCAAAATATATGTTAATGTGTTATACTGTGTTAATACAATACGACACGATTTTTTGGTGCTAAATAAAAAGTCTATTTAAAATGTATTAAAAAAACGGAAGCAAAATTTACTTTCGTATTCACAAATAAAAATGCTTTAACATGAAACCTCACATTAACATCCTTCACCGCACACTGCACCGACGACTACTAGATAAAAGCAGCGAGGTGCGAGAAAACCCATGGGAGTTTGGGAGAAAATATGGAAGCTGACGTGACGAATGAACTGCACGCAAGTCGCTGTGGTTTTCAGAAGAGTTTTAATAGCACGCTGCCTCGCAGGCACCGATTTTGATGAAACAAATTGTGCTTTTTGGCCACCTACAAAAACAACCTGAATTAGTTGTAATAGATTTGGGCAATTAGGCTAATTAAAAACGGGTGAAGGGAATGATCTCATATGAACGTGTGTGTGTGTCTCGTGTATACGTACTCTGTTTGAAGGCGTGGTAGACGTTGAGCAAGGTCAGGTGGTCCCCGTCGATGTGGGCGAACCTCATTTTGGACTCGTCGGCTGCCTTCTTAGCTTCGGTGGGCCGCACAAAGCACTGTGGGACTAAACAAGGTTGGTATGGGCCCCAACATAGCCGCCCATAGGGATGAGTCAAGCGTTCACCCAGACAGGACACAAGGCCTAGTTCTGAGGCTAGGGTACGCTACACCAAATGGTAGGACGGGGTGGAGGGAGAGACACTTCTCTCAGCTTTGATTGCCTTTCTGGAAGAGAGAAACTGCGGCTGCTCAAATCTAATTGCGCTGGGGGTCTGATATTCGTCTGGGAGCCACTCAATTGATGTTACGCGTGTTCATTTACAAAGCATGCCCTCAAAATATTTAGGCCTGAATTTAGGATTTATGCATGTGAATCTAACGATTTTAGCATGTTGAAGGTTACTGGGAAGTCATAATCTGCTTGTTTGGCCATGACTCAATTATTCAAATTACACATTTAAACCTATTTGCACAAGACAGATGTACCATTTCTATTAAATAAGATTAAAACTTTCAAATAATGAATCAACAATGTTCATCAGTTTTTTTGTCGCTGTCAGCAGCAAGGAAGTCTTCATGGAGAAAACAAAATAAGTCAAAATTAAGAAGAGACATTTTAGGTTTACATTAGACAGAAACACATAAATCATTTCAGGAGATGCTTTTTAAAAGCATCAGTTAAACGCCGAATAAAATCCTTAAGGTGCTTAAAACTTTAACGTTAATGTTGCATGTTTGCCAATCATACATGAAACTGTAAGGAAAATGTCTGCACTCAAAAAACAGCACAGTTTATTAAGATTCTTTAAATACTACATGCAAATCATTTTTAAAGTGTTTATTCAAATTGCTTAGAATCACCTGCAAACTATACTTATTCAGTTTAAATGATCAATATTCAATTAGTTGAAATGTGGGGGGATTAAAACAAACTGGATTTATTAATAAATATATACGGCTGGTTACTGTGACGCACCAAATTACGTTTAGAAATGGAAATTCTACTACATTCAAAAGCATAAATCCTAAATATTTGTCAGTATAATTAGGAGCACTGTAGCATTGTTTGAAGGTGTACTCGGGTCAAGATCAGACCTATGGACAAAGCCTGAACCTCTAAAGTGCTAGTAAGCGATCGTATCCTATGTCCTTCTCTCCCCCACCCCTCTGCATCAGACATTTAATAGCTTCAAGCTCCATTCTGCTTTGGCAGTCTTACAGTGTGACACATTAAGAGACTGGACTGTTTGTGAGCACTTCCTTTGAGAGTCATTCTAGATAATGGCTTCAGCCAAGCAGCTAAACGCATAATCAGACTGTTTGTTTATGCAACCATTACGATTAACTTGGTTGGCAACTTAAAACTGTGCATAAGCAGACAAAACAGAAGACTAACATTTTTTGCTCTGCTAATTGATGATGAGTGAGCTACAAAGAATTAATATTTCATAGTCCATTAGACTACTCTCTAATAAGTTTAGATCATAAGCAGGGGTCGTGTGTATGTGAGCATGTACTACCTGATAGCATTGCTGTGATGGACAGGATCTCATTGGAGCAGTTGAATTCGCAGCTGGCGATGACCATTTTGGCCAGCTGGGGGTCGAGAGGGAACTCAGCCATCATGGAGCCCAGCTCCGTCAGGTCACCGTCATCATTCAGCGCCGCCAGATAGTTCAACAGCTCCAGGGCACGCATCAGGGTCTCAGGAGCTGGCGGAAAACATATACATTATAATACAAGAATTTGAAATGTGAAACTAAATATGTAGTATAGGTACTAATAGGTAGTAAATAGTAATGGTGTGTTATATCGGAGTAAAAAAATGTTTGGGGGAAGGGAGGTGGAATTTTGTCAATGACAATAATTAGACAATATTTTTTGTTTAAAGAGTGTTTGTGCTGGTTTAGGCCTGTTATGGGGCCTGGCCCCCAATTACTACCCTTAATATGCATGAGGGCCGCACAATGAATTGCATGTCTAAATGCAGTTACAGTTACGTAACCGTTTAAAGTGGCAACCGTTCAAAATCCACTTATGTTATTCTGTGTACTTAAAGAACAGTTCACCCAAAAATTAATATTCTGCCATGATTTACTCACCCTTGACTATTTCCAGATCTGGATGAATTTCTTTGTTCAGCTGAACATAAAGGAATATATTTCATCAGCAAATTTGTAGGTCACCACTGACTTCTATAGTAAGAAAAAAAATACTTTGGAAGTCAATGGTGACCCAAACAGCCTGGTTACAAGCTTTCTGAAGAAATATCTTCCTTTGTATTAGTCAAAACAGAGAAATTCATACAGATCTGGAAATACTTGAGGATAAATGACAGAATTTTAAATCTTGGGTAAACTTATCTTTCTGTTTCAGTTTTTGCATTGTTGTAATTACAGTTTTAGTATAACATAATACCATGCTTTTTATTTAAAGAAGCCAATCCTAGAATTACATAAACATTCAACTAAAATTGTGATGATCGTTTTACAATTTCAAGGGAATAATCGAAATTATGATTTTTATGCTAATCATGCAGTCCTAAAATGCATTTTGTCAAATTATTACAATAACTATTAATATAAATAATGCTATTTATTAAGGATACATTAAACATTTATAATTTATAATACAACAAAACTTTAACTGCCAGTGAGGAACAGAAAGTTCTTGTATTAATGAGTTGAAGCTGTAATATTTTGGAGGATTCATTTGGCAGAAACGTAATATAATATGCATAACTATGTTTTGAAAGGTGTGTAACGACCTTACATCATAAACCGTTTATATATTACCTTAGAATGAGTGATTTTATCTACATAGACCTCTTGTAAGCGGGTCCCCTTACATGGAAGTCATCATGTTTCTACAGTAGCAAGTAGCTCTACAAAGCACGTTTTGTCGCTAACATAATGGACAAGTAACAATAATATTTCCAGTAACATGTTTATTGACCATGTAGACTATGTTAACTGTTTGTTTATTATTTATTTGTTTATATTGCCTTATTCAGCACAACCATATTAGATCCCTTATTCCCAATAAACCTAAACCTTGACCTTATTAAATATTTACAAGCAGTACATTATAACTTTGAGGTAAAAGGCAAAGTTAATTGTAAAAAGTGAGAATTGGTCCTCAATTAAAGTGTGATCAAGGATTCCATTTCACTGTTGAAATAACTTCATTTCAATATTCAAAATATTTCTGCATTTATAGTTTAATAAATTGTCATGCTTTGTTTTCTACTAAGTGTGCAAGAATGTCCCCACTTTAGGTCCTAAATACTAAATTCACACAAGATTTAGGAAACCTTCTGAGCACCCTTCACACCCACTTGAACAACAGCTACACCAAATACAGCTAGACAAGTGGTTAAGCGCAAAGACCGCAAGTGTAGTTATTGATTACACATTTAGAAATGAGTATTGAATTATTCACTGGTTTGTAACGTAACCTTAAGCATGAACAAAAATTGTCATACTCGTCATAGATACCTCAGAAAAAATGCACATAATGAAAGCCATTTTCCTGCTGTGAAAACATTGTGGCTGTGGTCTCCTGGACAACTAACTTTTAATTCAAGACAAAAAGAGGGCTAATTTTTCATCTGACATGCAAGCAGTTCCAAACAGCAGCACCACTAATTCAATTATAGGGAGGAACCTCTACTTAATGCATCAACACTGGTCACACACCAACAAATTCAATTACTGACCTTTGGCTCTAGAGAGTTTGGCTCTAATGACCAGTTGAATGTTAACTGAAAATTAGCATTGCCTTAGGTTTGGAGGAGTTTGCTGAATAGGATGAAAGACTGTGGTTGTCTTTATCAATGAGTCAGGAAAACTTCATTTAAAAAAAAAGTGGAGCGGTCAGTCTGTTATTATGAACGAATATTGATCTGGTTTATCAGACATACTTTTTCTATTTGTTTTGAAAGGATGGGGCATTACTCGTGTAATTTGTTTGAGGTAATTTATACATTTACACATGGACTACAGCAAGGAATGTGCCGATGTGTTAACTGAAGGCAAAAATCAATGAGAGAGAAAGCTAAAAGATGTTTTTAAAGTGAAAAAATATAAGCAAGCATTTGGCAAATGGCTTCCATTACCTTCATCCAGCAAGTGGTTATTCGACATTTTGCTGTAGTGTCAGGAAATATCGGTTTACTTTTCCATTCATTGTAAAAATCCAGTAATATTTGTCTGACGGCAGAATATTGTATAAATGTTTGCATTTCAGAGGCGTTAGAATCTGTGTTTAATTCACGCATTAAATCTAAGTTAAGAAGATGCTGCAAAACCACTGCAAACAACTTTGAAGGCTCAAAGAGTGTGACCATGACTTTAGGAAGCAGAAAGCCTCAACACAAGCTTCAATAATTTTAAGGCAATTTTAGAGATCTTTTTAAGGTCATGAACCTTTCAGGAAAGACTATGAGCCAATCACATGAAAGAGTTAGTCGTTACTATTCGGCGATTACAAGTCTGGCCATCATGCACTTTTAATGAACGTCCACATCAGTCTTCATACTGCATAAAAGCAATTACACGATCAAAGCCAGACTCCGTCGATTTAGAAAAGGCAGTGTCCGGTTGCTGCTTTTTTCCCAAGCTGCACCAGATACACCGAAATGACCCGGGCACACTATGCATAACACTATCAGAGCTAAATAGATTTTGACATTCCAGAAGAAAATGTGAATACCAAGCATTTTATAAAAATGTACATCAACATCTTGCCATTTATACAGAAGTGTGTGTGTGTGTGTTTAAATTCATCGCAGTATGTGACTACTGAAGTTTTTTTTTTTTGTGAAGAAATAGTATATTCTTTTAATTGTGCAGCAGGAGAGTAGGCAAGATTTGAGCCACACCACTTTTTCAGAGCTTCTTTATTGAAATGCTCTGTTGCTTAGTTACATGCATTCTATCACCAATTAATCTGCCCTGTCAATCATCTTGATTTTTACTGTATTGGAGAGAAATGTAGAGGCATGCTGATCTGCCAGTCATGTGTCTTCATGCCGAGAACTGTCCTTGTGTTAATATAATGACAATGCATTTTAAAGTTAATGACCAAACATATCTTTATAAAATTCTTTACTGAATCGCAAGTCTCTCATGTCCACCCCATTCGCAGTTTTTGACATTTTATTTGCATTTGTATTGGGCGGCACATACTAGCCAAGCATGCAAGGATCAGAATTTCCCTGGGAAAAACTGAAACATTCAGGTTTACATATTAATTTCATCTTACTTCAACAAAACTAACAGCTATGGTGTTCTCAACACAATTAGATTGATGCTTTAAATAAATCATTGAAACATAAAAACACCCGAAACGTACATTTTCAATGTACATTGTCTTTTTTAGGGCTGGACAATAATTCGATATCAATATATATCTCGATATAATTTTTTTTCACTAACGGTGATACGGATTTTTAAACACATTTCCGATATTTCGATATACATTGAATGCGTCTAATTTTATACATTAGCGCTCGTCTCTGAATGACGTTCAGTGCTCAGCCGTCAGAAAGAGCAGAACAGAATTGCGTGATGACATACATCACAGACACACTGCCAGCGCTCAGCAGTAGTTAGTTAAGCTCTGTTGCGGAACGTTTTAGCAACAAAATGAGAACCCCTGACCGCAATACAGACGTGGATGAACAAGCTTCCATAAGAAAGAAGGCAGACGAAATAGTTGATAAGACAGGAAAGACTAATTCAGTGGTGTGGAAGCGGCTTTGGTGCCGACTAGCAGCGGGAACACATCAAATCTGTTCCACCATTTAAAGCAGTTAAAGATTATAGTCTTTCCAAAACAAATGTATTTAAAAAAAACTGAAAGGCACCATAAGTCTATTCAGCACGAATGAACAGATGTTTCCACGAGATGCTCCAACCTTTATTTAGGTCTACACTCACAATAAAAAAAAATAAATAAAAAATTGTGCTTAAAAGAAACATTTCCATTCGATGATAAATTTGGTGGTCTGTGTTAAATTGCAGGTGATCTATCGTTGAACGAGCGCTTGTGTCCACTGTTATAGGTTGGCGCTCGTGCACAATGCCGTCTTCACACAGAGGATTGCGCTCCGTTATGTTAAAAGCACAAAAAACATTGGCACGTGCCCTTGCTCTTGATATACATTCACTTAAATGAACAGCACCTTCACGAGGGTGGATTGGATCCCGCAGCCTCAGAAAGAATATTTTATTTTATTATATTTTATTATATTATATTATATTATAAATAATATTAATTTATAATCTTTGTACCGTCTAAATTTAGCAAAATCTACAGCAGATATAGATATTCATTCAAGTATTAGTAAAACTCATACCTGGTGGGTCCATGAAGTCAAAGTGCACTAGATCATCGATACCAAGCTTCTTGAGCTGTAGCACCACAGAGCCCAAATTCGACCTGAGAATCTCAGGGTATGTGTTGTCCTGAGAGGAAAAGGGACGATAAACAGAAAGAAAAACGCATGTGTGGAAACTGCCAAGCTCTATGTACAATAGGGGGCTAGAAGTTACCACAAGAACTAAACGCCTGGAGGAACCAGGGTCATCTGCTGATCGACCAATACATGATTCAACCAATTTCACCGCCGTTTAATAAAACCAAAACAAGTGCACTTCCCAGGTACCAGCAGCAGTTATGATTGGATTCACAAACCTGCATCTCAGTCTTGTAGGCCTTCTCTGTGTAGAGCCGGAAGCACTTTCCTGGTCGAGTACGTCCAGCACGGCCGGCTCTCTGCTGGGCCGATGCCTTACTAATAGCCGTTACGAGCAGCGACTCGACTCGAATGCGAGGGTTATACACCTGTGCGACGAGAAGGAAAGAGCTGTGTGAATAATAAATGCACCCCATTGCACCACAGCAATATGCCAAAGCGAAGCCATCCTTCATCTCTGACTGGACTACATGTATGACAGCAGCAGCTGGGCTAGGGAAATGTCAGCAGAATAAATAACTAGCTTTTCCATCTCGAGTCGCTGTCAGAGCCCCGCCACTGGGTTTATCTGGGGATTTCAGAGGCAAGAGAAACAGATGATGGGGCGAGATTAGACAAGTGAGGCAGAGGAGAGAAGACTAACCTTTTGCTTGGCAAAGCCAGGATCAATTACAAACACCACGCCATCGATGGTCAGAGACGTCTCAGCGATGTTTGTAGAAACCACAACCTATGAGAGCAGAAACAATGTGATTAATGGATCAAACTGACCAGACAGCTTTTAAAATCACACACACACACACAAAAAAATGAATAAAAAATTAAAACACAGCCCATCCTCAATTCTCCAAAACATACGCTTTTGTATGTGTACGCTAGCGTATGCATAAAGTCAGTTTTTCTAGAAGTTATGACCAATAAAAAAAAAATAAACTTTGTATTATTTTGAGCTAAAGTTGTGTCTATCATAATCTCATACAAATGCTTGTCAGTCTGGGTTTCTGTTGTTGCTCTTAGTTCTGTTTCTACTTTAGTACTCTCAATTTTACATTTTATAACGTTCAATCAAATCACAGTTACTTTTGATGGATTACATGAGTACATATTCACACAACAGCAGTAAATCCTTCATGATCCGATTCTTTTATATGGATTCCCAAACATTTATATCAGCCAAAACAACTTTGACATGAAATATTTTCCTGAAATATTACAATAAATTAACAATACATTTGCATGTTAACAGATTAATACATCACTAAATAGTCACACTAATTAAAAGTTTCTATTTTAGCGTTCGACTAATAATTAACGTTTTATACGCAGTTCTTATATTAAGAACTTCTAGTTTAATGTAATGTTTTTTGCGATAAAGGGAATATATTTTCTTTCTCTTTGTTTTTTTTTTATACTAATATGGTATTCAACAGTAAGTATAAAACAAATTAGATGACACAATCTGCAAAGTAGTAAGAATTCATTTCCTAAAAATTAGCAACAACTGATAAGTGGGAAACAAATTGTGACCCGTGCATCCAGAATTTGCATAACATTTTGTAAGCACAGTTGCATACATGCATTCATGGTTACAAAAATCATGTGGTGCTATTCTGGTACAAACTTTGCATCATGCACATTATACACTGACCGCAGTATACTTTGGGCTTTACACATTTCTACTTCCTTGGCTCATGATTTTGATACTCCTTAAGACATTTTAAAATGTAATATCACTTAAACCAAGTTGCACAATTTCAGACATCAGTCATGCCAGTTGCACAATTGTTGGAGGACAAGTAATGTTAAATATTTAGCCTAATGGGTTTATTCAAATCTCTAACCACTCTCTACACCAGCAGGGTGGCTTTTTTATGATTAGACAGTTCTGCACTGCTCAGGGCAAACCAAAAATCAAATTAAAAGAAAAAGTTCTGTGGTAACTGGAGAAGGGTGGAAAAAAAAGGCACAAAAAAAAAAATCAGTAGGAATTAAATCCTTAAAGACACTTCAGTGAGCTGTCGCGAGCTGGAAGACTAATACAACCCAACAGGGGAGTAAGGCAACAGTTGCTGCAATCAAGTCAAATCGGGACTGTGCTGGCTGAGCCGGACTGCTTTCCGCCGAGCAACCCGTCCAGACACATTACTACTGCTCTTTTTGGCGGCAAGATACATGTCTGCGCACAGCGTGCAGCCATCTTCCCCTCCCAAGAGAAGCCCACCTCTAAGAAACTCTATTATTCATGCCACGTCTCGCTCCTTCACTCTCTCTCCCTGTCCCTTTACAGTACAGGTGGCCTTCATCAAGTGTGCTAGTGACATATTAAATCATCTTTGAGCTAGAGACATCTTATAACATCTAGAGCGAGTTTCATTTTCTCAAAGCCAACATGCCAAAAACGCCAAACGACCATATTCAAGTCAGGAAGCAGAACAGGAGGAAGCAAAAGCAAACCGTGACTCGAGAAAAACATTACTGCTCCAACACTTTTCAAACGTTCGAAGGATGAGTAATTTTCCTTTCTAAAATTAGAGAAAAGAATCATATGCTGACAAAAGCAGCATATGCTATGAGTCATTGCTTTACGAAAGCTAAAGATGGAAGGAGAGAAAAAAGAAAACCTAATTTCCACCATTCCTTGTTCCTCATCCTTCCCTCTACTGACAGACTTGAGTCATTCTCTCATCCTCTTCTTTCTTTAGATGGATTGAAGATGCTACATAGCTGTGCGGATACAAATCCCATCAATATTTTGATGTTTGACACTATACTCCGCTGTCAAAACAGGGGTTGTAAAACAAAAATGATACATACATTATTTAAAACATTTACTGCTTCTACAATCCCTATATATATTTTTAATGGATTAGAAGTTTTGCTTGAGAGATTGAGGCTATAGTTTCAAAAACGAATGATTGTCTGAAGGGCTGTTCACATAGAATGTGTCTGTGTGTCTTTTTGTGCTCAGGTAATGTTTTAAAAAGTGCATTGCAGAATGCATCCTCCATTTTGTCAATGCCGACTTCCTGCTGTAAACAAAAGCACGCAGCCTGTGCCTCTTCTGATTGGTCCACTGTTTTGTAAATGGCATTGATGAGCTGTTGATATGGTATCTTAAAAACGTGGCACTCATGTCATACAGCACGTGTTTACATAGAACAACAATGGAAAAGTAGCGCATTGGAATGGAAAAACATTTAGTGTGAACTAGGGCTGGGCGATATGACTGAAAACTGTATCACGATATCAGTGTTTCATATCGGTCGATGTTTTTATGACCCATTTAAAATATAGAGCAGAAGAAAAATAAATTACATTTAAACATTTTTATTTTAAACTT
>JAUMHR010000052.1:26310926-26327632 GCA_032361145.1 Enteromius fasciolatus
TATATTATTTTTAATTTTTTTTTTTTTTTTTTTTGCTACTATCCTAGGTTTTGCCCAATTGACAAGATGTTTTACTCATTTAAAACAAAATGTAATATGCTTCTTTATTTTATATATTTTAATATGTAATAAGTCAGAATGAACATGTTGCTTAAATTTGTACATAAATACAGTGTTAAACTGAACGACAATGTAATGTTATTTAACCAAATTTCAACATTTAAGGTTTCAAATATGTTTTCTGAGAATAAAAAGTAGACACTTTACTTGCGTTTAAAAGTTCTTTCTTTGGACATAAAATTGAAAATGTAAATTTCTTTTCATACACACAAGCGCATAAATAAATTATATATATATACACATACATATACATATATACATATATATATACATATATATATATATATGTGCGTGCATGCGAGCGTGTTGAATATTAACCATTACGTTAAAAAAAATTATGAAATGCATGGATGAATTGTCTGCAATAAGATAATTAAGACACATTCCGATAACAAGGTGAATTACCATTTCATGCAGACCTAAGTATTCTTCCCCTCATGTCCTCCAGTTTACATGCAAAACACAAGGTGGTGCAAGCATACGATCAGCATGACATACCTTAAGGTCGGATCTCTGACGGACCACTTCTTTGAGGACGCCCATCAGAATATCTGTGGCTAACGTGCGCTCGTGAGCCTCATCGAGAATAATGACACCGTATCGCTCCAGCAGCGGGTCGTTCATAGCCTCGCGGAGTAACATACCATCTGTCATGTATCTGTAGACACACAAGACACGTTTAGTCACTCATCTTTATCTCAAGAGTCACCAAAAAAAAGACTAAATATCATTCGTCCAAAAGTACCGGCTTGGAAAACTACATACACATTAGTTGTGTTTTCTACCAAACTTACTTCAGTATGGTCTTTGCCGAGCTACAGTCCTCAAATCTGATGGAGTACCCAACCTCCTGGCCCAGCATGACATCCATCTCATCAGCCACTCTCTGAGCCACGCTCATGGCTGCCACCCTACGAGGCTGTGTACAAGCCACTCCTCGCTTGGGCCCGGGAAGAGCCCTTACCATGTCCACACACCACTGAGGGATCTGAAAAAGACCACCAATTCATTAGTGCACTTTACGGTGTTTCTCTGGTCTGCCCTTGAACAAATGAGGACATTGGTTAACCTGGCACCAGTCACATATCCGTCGGTTGAGAGAGAGGGCACGGCAGCTTTGGTTATTAAAATTATAAACAATCAAATCCAGAAAATAAATAAAAACAGCACCACTATTAACTTCTGTATTATATTTCTTTATTGATTTTAATAATTTAGTAAAATGCTTGAAATGCTACTGACTGAATTTATTAATTATTAAATTTAACAGTATTATAATTTAATGTGTTATTATCACTGATATCCTTACATATGGTTTTATTTAAAAAATATATTACTATTGTACTATCACAAAATAAAATTTTATAATAATAAACAATAAAAGGACATTATAAATGACCATTTTTTATTATTATTAATAATTAATAATATTTTAGAGAACAACAGTAAGTCCATTATTTAGTCCATTTTCTATTTATATTAAAAGGACTACAATCAAATAAAAATGTGTTTTACAGATTAATAAACGAATCATTACAAATTTGGGAAGATGGTTGGTGCATGACACAAGCATGTTATAAGTGACCCATACTCACAGCCACGAAGCTGAAGCACAGCAATATAATATACATGCTATTTTGTTATAATGAACAACAATGTAAAACACCCTAATTAACACGTTTAATATCCACTGCTACAAGATCTCTAAATGAAAGTCTTTTAAGCCAAAAGCAAGGTCTTCTGTGAAAAGGTAAGCACAAGGTAACCCTAACCTGTGTGGTCTTTCCAGAGCCTGTCTCTCCAACGAGCACAAAGCTCTGATGCCGGTTGAGGATGTCATTAAATCGCTCTTTGTACTCCCAGACGGGCAGCTGTAGCCTCTTCTTGAGGATCTCGTAGTAGCGTGGCGTGTGAGGCAGGTTTGTGAAGGGGTTGATCTGCTGATGCATGGCCGTCTGCTTAAGCGTGAGCATCCCACCGCCGGCCACGCCGGAGCTGAGGGGCGCGCTGGACGCCTTGCTGTCTCTGTCCCGGTCTCGATCACGATCACGGTCTCGATCTCTGTCACGGTCCCGGTCCCGATCCTTCGACCGGTCGTCCCGATCTCTGTCACGGTCCTTACTGACGGGAACAATTAATAACACAAGGTTTAAGTTGAGTCTGAATTAACTTTGCGCATTGTCAACAAATGCAAAAAAAAAAAGTTTGCATACAGTCAAACGGGAACAGTAAAGTTTGTCTGTAACATTTACACTTTTCCCAGCACCTGAAGGATCAATAAAAACTATTTACTATCCATCCATGAGTTCAGAAAGTTGACCAACGAGCCGATTCACTCAGATACAGAGAATCGATTCAAAAGAATCGTTTAAAAGATCCGGCATAACAGAACAACTCATGTAGAATTAGTGCTTAAAATACATTAAACCCAAACTATGAGCAATTAATTATTTTATGTGCGTGTCTGTGTGTGTGTAACGTTAATTATAAGCAATACAATGTCACTGCATCAAAAGATAAACAAAGTAGGCCGCGCTTTAGCCGTTTCCAGCTAAAAACTAGCCTCCTCAAGATAAGACCGCAGGTATTAACTAACACGCTCACACCCCAAACACTAAAACACTTTTTTATAGTGAAGTTAGCTAGTACAGGACCGTTTCATAGCACAGGTTAACGGTTGTGCCACATTCAAACACCGGCAAAGTCACGATTACACGATATATTAACACTAAACATCATCCGCTGCCCATTTAGCGGCCTATCTCTGCATAATATACTTCGCACAGGGTTCACACCTGCTTCTTTAAACATTGCGAACCAGAAATATAAAGTAACTGGTCCATAAACAAGAGAAATGTAAATAGTGCCAGTTGTAACGTTACGTCAAAGCAACGCAGCAGCGCACGTGTTAGCGGCTTCAGTCACGAAGCGTCGCGCGCGCTTCTGTCCACACAACACGCTCTCCCGTGAGCTACAATACTCTTTAAACAGCAACCGTGCTTCTTATATACAGTATTTACTCGCAACGATGCCACGGTGCAGTATTTTAAACCACACCGGCACAGGAGTGTGAGCATGCTAGCACAACCTAGCCGCTCACTGCTAAAACACTCCTTAAGCTCAACATACCTCTTCTTGCTCGACGAATAATCATCGCCTAAATCCAAGCGATGCCGTTTTGACATCTCGTAATAGAAATTTTAATAAGGCAAAGGAAAAAGGAGTTTGGTCGGTTTCTCCAGCGCAGCCGCTGCGCTCTCTCTCTCTTTCATGCACGGCTAAAAGACAAGATGGCGACCGGAAGCACTTACCTCATCATTATTGTTTCAAGTGCACTAAAGATGAACACTGCAGCAGACACCTCTTTTTATGCATATTATTAATTGCAGTATATTTTGGCTTGGGATGCAAGAAATGTATACTAAATAATGCACGTTGTGGGTGTTCTGCATACAGTGCCGGAGGATATTATATCTAGCGCCAAATAAAGCCCCAGACCGCGCAACACTTCCGGTATTCACCGCATGGGGCGCTACAGAGCTCGTCTCCTTGAATTTTCTTTGCAAGCATAACTGTTGGATTTTAAGTAATTAACTGTAGTTAATAGAAACAACCAGTTGTTTTATTTTTAAGTGCATTAATAATATGTATAAAAATACCTTAAAATGTGATACTGAATAATACACTAGACAAGAGTTAAAATTATAAGCAATATGCTTTAGTGTAATAGTAAGCAAATCAAGATCATTAAAGCATGAAAAAAATATATATATTTAAAAAGATATTTCAAATGTATATTTATTTTCATTCATATATGTTTAAGAAAAAAGCATTAAATGTTTATTGTATAGTGCCTATACAATACATATCGTTGCATCATCTCTTTTCTTTGTAAGCTTTGGATCCAGGATGAAGCTTTGCAATTAAAGTCCCTTGTTGATGCTAACCCTGTAGCAGAAACAGAGAAGAAACAAAGAACAAAACAGTGCTGCTCCGAGCAAAGGTGCTGTGCTCAACCCAAGCAAAAGGATGAAAATGTGCATTTGATCAGATATACCTGAAGTACAAGGTTATGAGATACATTATGTGAATGCTTGGCTAAAGAAATGTGTCTTTAGTCTTGATTTACACAGAGTAAATGCGAATATGCTTTACCTCCTTCAATCTAGAGGTCATAAATGCATGAACTTTCTGCATCAGAAACGGGTAACATGTTTCAAAACTTGGGTTATACTGATCATATAGAAGTACGATCAGTAAAACAATGGAAACGAATCCCGTATTTTGTAATCATATTACCAAATAGAAAATAGCAGAGGGCCTAAGACGGATCCTTGTGGCACACCATACTTTACTGGTGTTAACTGAGATGTTTTCCCATACAAATAAACAAAGTGGTAACGGCTGGACAGGTAGACTGTAAAACCATCCTAAACCTGCTCTTAAATACCTGTAAAGTTTTGTAATCAGATCTATGAGTACAGTAGTCAACAGTTGAAGTGGATCAAAATGTTTTAGGACAGTTTTGATGAAAGTTTTGATCCACTTCGAATGTTGACTACTGTATATCATGATCTATTTTGTTGAACGCAGTACTAAGATCATGTATAACTATCAATGAGATGCAGCCTTGGTCTGACGCAAGAAGCAAGCCATTTGTGATTGTAATTTTCTGTGCAATGATGGGTCCTGAAACCTGACTGAAATTCATCATAGATGTAATTTTTTGCAGGAAGAAGCATAATTGAGCAGACACAATATTTAAGCAATAAACAGGAGACTTGAACTGGGTCTGTAATTTGCCATTTATCTATGGTTTCTTAATAAGAGGCTTAATGGGTTTGAATGGTTTTGGGACATGACCTAGAGATGAGTGACGAGTTAATGATATTGACAAGCACTTTTTTCTGCTACAGGGAACAACTCCTTCAGTAATTTAGTGGAAACAGGATTTAAGAAACATGCTGTGGGTTCGGACGCAGTAATACGTTTTTTTAGCTCTTACTGTCCCAGATTACAAGTACACATTAAATACAGCCATGTGCACACGGGTATGCAAGTTTGATCTACATTTATGCTTTTCAGAGGAAAATCTGTCAGGTTTACAACAACATGCTGTCATGCTGACCCAAATAAACGGAAAACTGAGGGCCCAAATACAAAGCTGAACAAAAGAAAAAAGACGCAAACAAGACACACCTGAACTGAGGACTCAAATTAATCAGGAACCATGGAAACAAACAAGCAGGGAACCAAGGGGAACTAAACATAAACATGAACCGAACAGAAACTGAAAACACGTGCAGGTGACTAAATTGAATGCTTTTTTCCAACACAGTCTCACAGCCAATTCATATGTATTTTACAAGCTGGCTAATTTGTACAACTTCACTCGTTCAGTTTTGTACGATTTGTCTAAACCCCAGTGATGGGTATAGGTTTAGGAGCGGGGTTAGGGGTAGGTCATTCGTACAAATTCAAACGAATTGGCAACTCTTAAAATACGTACGATTTATGGTCATTGAAATATATAATATAAAATATGTACGAAATGTAGATCAGGCTGTTATTTCGGCTTGAATCGCTTTCTGATGATTGAACTTAAAATGATCTATTATGTATTATCACAACCCTGTTGTTGTTGTTGTCGCCTGAAACAAATATCTAAGTTTACTATGCAGATTTGAGAATAAAAAGTGATTTCTCACAAGTCACTAAAGTATTATTCCCATATAATGTGTTTAGTCAACAGTTTATTGACATACTCAATATATAACTCATCAAAACCTGTGCTGACATCCCTTGAGAGAACGAAGTTTCAGAATCTACTGAGCTCTTGTACGTCTCAGACAGCTCCTGTACAATCAGTCTATGATAATATACCACAATGAATCAGCGAGTGCAGAAGACAATCATTGCCGTCGACACAGATAATTACACAGCCTAGGCATGGCTAACAAGCTACATAATAGCAACTGGATCATTGCTCGCGGCTGGGAATTGATGGTGATGGGAAAAACAAAGTTAACGTTAACAAGACTTTGCACTGCTCTCTGTATAAATCTGAAATACAGGGCATTTTTATTTCTGCTTTCACAGACAATTAAATAACAGGCCAGTTGCACGTGAAATAGGCTTGTCAGGCTTAGGACAAAGTCAGAGATGGAGTTTTAAAACAGATGAACTGATGATGATTTTGGGGTGTGTGGTTAGCAAAGGTTTTTTTATTTGGATTTAGCTGGTCTCAGGCCTCGTTTATTTTGTTGTTGTTGTTTGTTTGAGTGAAAGAAAACATTTGTATGGATTTAAAATAGAAGTAAATTCATTAGTACATTGTGCCCTATTTTTTTCTTTGTTTTTTTTTTTTTTTTGCTTTTACAGGTTGTGCAATTGAAAGAAAACAAGCTCAATAAAAGACTGAATAAAGAAAATCCTCTCTGGTTAATGTGCCTCCTTTACATTAAAACATTGAGACTGTCTTACTGTAAAATTACTGTAACCACCAGTTACCGTTATCATGTTTAACTTGTAAGCTCTACATGAGTTCTCAGAAGAGCAGCCGATCAATAATACAAAGTTTGTTCAGAAGTGGACGTTCTCTCGACCCCGGTTCACTTCTACACACGGATTAAGCTTTGCACAAATCTTGTGACTGCAATATTTAGTCTGTGCACAGTTTCGGGACAACATTTCAATATGGTAATGTACCTTCACTGATTTTGTTGTTGTTGATTATTCATTAATAGCTGGTGAAAATATTGATTTGGTGCTGACTAATCAACAAGGCTTTTTTGTTGTTGCGTAGCTAATAATCCAGACAGAATGTGCAAGTAAAGTTGTCAAAATTTAGCCATAAAAAATAAAATATCAAAGAATGCAAAGCAAAAACATCATTTCTTTTGTCCTTGCTTTTAAATTTCCCTGTCTAAAAAGTAGATTTCCAGATAAAAAGAGTGCATATTATACTGAAGGAAATGCATTAGTTTAAATTTATATTAAATGTGATTATCTGTGCTTCTTAATATGTAATTTTATAATTACTTACTTATGTTGTTGTTGTTTTTTATATATGGTTAAAGTACTGCTAAATGTACTGACAAGCAGTTACAGTAAACTAAAATGTACTTTAATGGCTTTTTCTTGTATGTAACTTGTATGTCATGTATTGTAATAACATATTTATAACAATGGAGTTGCCATTCAGTGCCTTTAAAATATCTCAGCTTTAACTGTAAAACTAAATAACACCTTTACAGTTACAGGATTCAGTTTGTGCTTCAGTATGTTAACTCTTTAAAGCATAACCAAAAATAATTAAAACATTCCTCTTCTGAAAGCTTTTAATTTGAAATCGATTCGCTTTTTTAAAGTATATGTCATGTCAGCATATGTGTGCTTAGAAAAACAAAAGTGTCTCTCTTTAAGAATACCTAAGATGACTTTTATATTGTTAATTTTATATCTAGAAGTACTATTTTCTATATAGGTGCACAGCAATTCAAACTAATATTTTATGTATTTATTTATTTATTTTGATACAGTTGTGCTATGTTTTGCCCCTAATGCAATCTAATCTGGCTGTGCTATTTGCATAAAGCTCCCTGAAAGAAAGCTTTGAAACGTGCCCTTATGCAAAGAACAGAAGAACTGAACTGAGAACTTTGATGTGCACTCACTACAACTATTTCCTTCAATTGCACCGCCATCAAAAATACTGCATTCTTAAAACTGCATTATTTCACTCTTCATCCTAGGCTTTAAACAGCAACATGGAGAAAATCCTCCTTAAATTCCCTCTGATATTGCTGGCGCTGCACATACAGAGTGGGGAGTTTTCTGACTGTCCTGCTCTTGTGATCGTCGAAGCTCCAAAGCCAGAAGTCGTGGAGTTCAACAACACAATCTACGCCACTTGTGAAGTCACTCCCGTCCCTAATTTACCAGCCAGCCAGCCTAAGATCTTCGGGCAGGTGCTCTTCAAGCAGGTCTTTCCCAATGGAACGCTAGAAGTGAAAATCAACATCCATAGTTTGCCTGCCGACGATCAGCAAGTACACGCCATCCACATCCATCAGTATGGAGACCTCAGTGATGGCTGCGTCACTGTTGGTCCTCATTACAATCCCCGGGTGGTTGACCATCCCGCTCATCCCGGAGACCTGGGCAACTTCGTTTCTGAACAAGGAGTTATAAGGAAGTTGATGAAGCTCCCAGAGGCCAAGCTGTTTGGGGCTCAGTCCGTTCTGGGACGCGCCGTGGTGGTTCATGAGAAGGAGGATGATCTGGGAAAGGGGTCAGATGAAGAGAGCAAACGCAGTGGGAATGCTGGGAAGAGAATCGCCGGCTGTGTGATTGGCATTACTACTCCAAATCTGTGGAAGAAGACTGAAGCGCTCCCTGGAAAAGAGGTGGAGGAGGGAAACGAAGAGCTGAAGAAATAATGCATTGTGTCTTATACCTGATACTGTTTAAATTTAGTTTGAAATTGGTCAATAATTATTGACCTTACAGGGATAGTTTAGGTGAAGATGAAAATTCTATAATTTATTCACCTTCATGTTGTTCTAAATATAAAATTTAATGAGTAGAATGCAAAAGAAGACATTTTAGTCATTGATTTCCTTCCTATGGAAAAAATGCTGTGGAAGTCAACGGATATTGTCAGCTGATCACAAACATTCTTCAAAATTTCAAGATAGAAGCTCATGCAGTTTTGGAACAACTGGAGGGTCATTTATGGCTGAACTATCCTGGTAAGGCTTCCAAAGAGGGGTTGTAGTGATTCAATAGAAGAACCATTCTGGTACCGTAAAAAACATTTAATAAAAGAATCATATTTTATTATTGTGAAGAGCGTTATAAAGATAGAGAAGGCTCCACTAGATAAACGTACTTCATGGAACCACTGAAGTTGTAAGTGTTATATATATTTTTTCTTTGTCCTGCATTAATATGATTTTAAAAATACCTCGAAATGTCCTAGATTTATTGCCATTAAAAACAATACAATTTAACACTCTTGTGGTCTTCAGCCATTCTGGACTTGAATATATGTTTTGTTTTTTTTTAAGATTTTTTTTATTTTATCAGAATGGTACGAAAATTGCAAACTGATCTCACGGCAATTCGTATATATTTTACGAGGTGGCTAATTCATACAAATTCGTACGACCTCTTCTAAATCGTACATATTTTAAGAGTTTCCAATTCGTATGAATTTGTACGAATGACCTAAACCTAGCCCCGCCCTTAAACCTACCCGTCACGGGGTTTTAGATAAATACGAATTAGTACGATTTAGCACGAATTTGGGACATCATACGAATGCGTATGACTTGGTTGTGAGACTGTGTTGGAAAATTGCTAAAGATGTTGGGAACATGGTTCACTTGTACACCTTTCAGTCAAAAATGAACATTTGGTAAATGTTTCCAACTGGGAAAATGGGAGAATCAAAGCTTCATCTAATTTCGGTTGAACTCATGATGTCACGTGGATTATTTTAGCAATGTTTCTGAGTCTTGATCATGGTAGTATCCTTGCTGTCTATAGGAGGTTCATAAAGTGCTCAGAGTTCATAAAAACACTTTATTTGTGTTGCGAAGATGAACAAAGGTCTTACAGTTTTGGAAAGACATGAGGGTAATTAAAAACAGAATTTTTATTTTTGGGTAAACTATCCCTTTTTATGTACAACACCAAAGCTTTAAACAAAAGAAATAGATCAGTATTTGGGAGGTAGCTCTATAGTTTAGCCAAAACGGGAGCCATACGAGGTAATAAGTCTTAAGATGCAGTCTAGACTGCGTCTCTGTTCCCATTCTGCAGAAGTATTTTGAGCAGATAATGTGAAACTGGGCCAAATAACCATTACCACCTGATCAACATCAGTGCAACAACATGATTCATGCAAATAGACTACAATGCTCTTTCGTTTAAGCAAACTTAGTCATATGTAAAAAGTTATTCTAATTGTTTTTTTGTTTTTTTATTACATATATAACCTACATTCATTCCAAACCTGTTATACAGCAAACAGAAGTGTATCTGAAATATCTTATATATCGGATAATATCTGGAATAAGGGGTTTTCCTGGCCACCGAGAGACTCGGTTTCATGATTTGTGCCGAACAACCACCGACAGACAAGCTACCTCAATTCCCAAGGCATAAACAAATCAAACAGAATATAAATAAGGGCATAAAACGCAACGTGCCGTGCGCTTCCTCTTAAGGTCTATTTGGGATAGTGCTCTTGAAGGGAGAAGCGCTGCAATAATTGGATGCAATGAATTACTTTCAGAAGGGAGATGTGATGTCTGCTGTGAGAGGCCGCCATGGGCTAAGCGAACAGATTTGAATTTAGGATTAGTGCTGTGCTTGAACTAATAATGTTTATGCATAGAGTCTGATTCGGGATTGCTCTAATGTTTGACAGATATCGTCAGCTAAAAAAGAATTATAATATTTTACTGCGAGCTGTACACACTTTCTGATTTATGTGCACTGCCCAAGCCTCCACCGGAGCCTTTAAATATGGGTAGATATAAACTTATAAGCAAAACTGTACTTTCATTGCTCACAGCTTAGGGCACAACATAGACTCTCAGAAATAGAGGTACAAAGCTGTCACTGGGGCTGTACCTTTTAAAAAGGTACGTTTCTAACTAAAAGTACATACTTAAAGTGTTCATATTTGAACCTAATAGGTATCTTTTGAAAAGGTACCGCCCCAGTGACAGCTTTTGTACCTTTATTTCTGAGTTGTAGCTGTGTTACGTTTCTCACAAGTAACAGTTCATTTAAAAATGAAATATGATGAAGATGTTTTCATGCTCAGGCCATCCAAGACTTGTTTCCTCATGAGATTTGGAGAAATGTGTCATTACATCACTTACTCATCAATGGATGGTCTGCAGTGAATGGGTGCCGTCAGAATGAGAGTCCAAACAGCTGATAAACACATCGCCACTCCAGTCCATCAGTTAATATCCTATGAAGTGAAAATCTGCATGTTTGTACGAAATAAATCCATCATGAAGATGTTTTAAGCTTCAAACCATTTATTTTGTCTAAAATATGAGTCGGTTATCCATAATAATGCTTCCTCAGTGGAAAAGTCCTCTTATATAAACCAGGGGAAAATCTCAACGGATTGAGTGGCTGGAGTTTGATGGACTTTTTCACTGGAGGAAGCATTACTAGGACCAAAAAAATGCCTTAGAGATAAATTTGGTGAGGACATTTTCAGGAAATTATCATTAAAATAGCATATAAAATTTCCATAACAAGTGCAACAGGTGTTTTCTTATTACACATAAAGCACAGTAAAGTTATGCCAAATATGATTAAATTCAAAACTTAATTAATATATTTTAGCTTAATATGCAAACTATATTTTTTAAAAGCAAAATATCTTATATTTTCCAAAAAGATAATTATTTTCCATTTCTTTAATAAAAAAGTGAATAAAAATGACACTTCCATCAAAGCCATTATTTGAATAATTTATGAGCAGGAACTCAACAGCACATGCAGGCTTCTCAAAATGCATGCGCTCCTGTAAAACGAATCCCTCAAGATTTCGCACAACCACGCTCTCACCTGTTTCTGCATATCTTTACGTTTCACCATGAATAATTCAGCAGTGTATGCGTGCATCTTCCTGTACAAATGCAGCGTTTCTTGTCTAATAGGACCAAAGAGCAGGAGAAAGCAGCTGTTGAATATATGTGTAACAGTGAGTGACGAGCTGTCGATGAGCAGCAGAGGAGAGATGCAGGCGAACACGGCACGCAGCGCACCCAGGAGTCAGCCATAGTCACCGCAAACTTCTGACTTCACTCCTAGTTAAGAAGTTTTACAGTGGTGGAGTGAAAGGCAGTGGCAGCAGGGGACCTGTCTGTGACAGGAGAGGGTGGAGATGACAGCAACTGACTCTGCTTGTGCAGAGATCCTACAGCGCAGGCCCACACATGACTGCACTCTAACTAGTGCTCTTTGTCTTGCTCTTGTGCTACAAAATCTGTTACTGGGGTGGTTTGGTACAACTTTGTACCTTATTTAGCCTTTAGGAATTTATGTTAACATATTAGGCTTATTACCTAATGCTTATATAATATCAGTACCTTTTGACAGGGTACTGCCCCAGTTTTTGTACTTTTTGTCCCTGAGAGTGTACGCTTTAAAAAAATCTATCTATCTGGGTCAAAGACATCAAGACGTCCAAATAAAAAGAAATGAAGTGATTTTATGTCCATAGAAAGTACTTTAAATGTAAGTGAAGTGTCTACTTTTAAGATTTCAAAAAAATTTTTGGAGAATATAATGTGAAAATTGGGTGGAAATGTTACACTATCATTCATAAAATTCAAACAACATGTTTATTCTGACTTAAATAAAAACAATTAAGGAAGAATACTTATTATATCGTGTTTTAAATGAGTGAAAAATTCTTACTGACAAATGAGCAAAACCTCAGATAGTAAAAAATGTATAATTAGTATTGGGGTGAACATAGTTTTTCATGTAATGTGTCATATATTTTTTTGTTGTTGTAAATATGCCTGAGAAGATTGTTACAGTGAATAGCATTTTAGTGGGTGAATTTAGTAAATTAGGGGGAAATGTGTGATATTTATTATCAGGCTTAGAAAAACGAAAACAAAATTGCAATTCATTTAAACAGAGAACTTTTTAATTATTACTAATTAAATAAGTAATGCAAGTAATAAAATATATAAATAAATAGGCATATGAATGAAAGTGAAATGCGCAATTAAAGTAGATTTAGTAATTGCCTTTTCGTTTAAAAAATGTAACTCTTTAGAAGTGAATAGCAACATATTTAAATATGTAACGTAAATAAATGACGTCACAATGTACACAATATAAATAATTCTAAAACATGCTACACTGTAACTCTTTTGTTAAATAAAGGAATGCCATGAAGCCATCTTCCTCACTATAAATGCACTATAATCTATTATAACCCTTACATTATTGAGCTGTCGGGACAGATTTCGTTGGAAATGTCATACGTAGGCTACGTCCTCCGCCAGTGCATGTCATGTTGTCAGGACGAAAAAGTAGCATTATTGTTCTGATAGCCCACTATACGATTTTCTATTAAACAAAAGCAATTAAAACGTATACTATTAGTCTATATGTGTATAACCTTATATTTGTATGTGTATTTGTATACAGACCCTCGTGTAGCCTGTAATTGTTCATATCATATGAATGTATGATATGACATTAAGAAATGATAGATGATTTAAAACAGCAAACCGTTGGGAAGCACAGTGTGTAACAACAACAACAAACCTTATTTATTTGTTTATCCGCTCTGAAGTCACGAGTACTCAACCACAGTAATCTCCTTCCGCAAGAGCCGCGCAGTTCTACTTTTTACCCGCCAGAGGGCAAAGCTCTACATATTATAGCTTAATTTTTTAATGCAAAATATTATATTTATTTCTCCTGTCTAACCATCCTTGAGCTAGTGACTTGCCTAACCTCACCCTGAAGAGACTGCGAGCCTCATGAGTCTGTTTCCCAAAAGCCATTCCTTCCTTCCAAACACAGCATCAGCTGCCTGGCATCATGCCGCCCCGTGGGCTTGTGCATGTGTAATACTGAGGAAGATTACAAGCTTGGCTTCTGCAGAACAATCAGTTTGAACTTTACCTTCTGACGTGTTTGCGGTTCATCCTGAATCACATGAAAGAGAGAGAAAGCAATAACTTGTCCAAGCATGTGACGAAATGATGTTATTTGAATGACTGCCCTTGTGAAAAACACACTTAGGTACAATATTAAAAAGGGTACTTTGCATTAATGCAAAATTCAAAGTTTTACTTCAAAGTGCAGTTTTAATCTTAAAAAATAGAGTACACTAACATACTAAAGTTCTTGATTATAATTTTAACGGCATGCATTATTTAATATTACATTCAAAGTTAATATATTAAATGTACTAAATAGTAAATACAATTGAATATTATTCTTGTGCCATGGACAAATTTATTTGTGTGTATGTATTTAAGAATACAAGACAATATTTTTAAGTCATTTTGCTTCTGAAGTTAATATGTGTTAATTTAAGAATAATTAATTATTTGAACTGGACAACAAGACAAAACTACTAATCTGCTAAACATAATTTCTGAATGACAGGCAAAACAACCAAATCAAGGGGTTTATTGGCTTCAGTACTGCATACAAAAATGTTATGTTTTTTTTTTTTAGTCATTTTGCTTCACAATTAAATATACTTTGATTTGAGAGAAAAAAAAAAATATATATATATATATATTTCTATTTTTGCATTGAATGAGACATTAACCATTAAAAAACTGATTTATTGGTTTTAGTATTTAGTATGCAATTCAAAATGGGGGGTTTTCCCCAGCTACTTTCTATTTGACCAACAAATAGCCATATTTTATGTTTTTCTAAACAAATCCACCTTTTCTGACAGTGGTTAATAGACACTTTGACTCTCAGTCCCTTCTGAATCGTTGATTTTTTTTTCCACAAACATCTTATTATTAGATATTTGTGCTGGAAAACATACAAAACTACTGAGCTTTTTTTTTTTTAAAGTTATAATTCAGCTGCATTGTACATGTAAATTGCAACATTTAGGCATTTTCAGACCTTCATTTCCCCCTCCTATAACAGAACAGACACTCAACAGTCAACAGTTTTGTCAAGAGTTACTGAAGCTATCTGCAGGATCCTCCGCTAAAACCTGGCCCTCTTCCACAGCTGGGTTTCCCACCATTTCCCGAGCAGAACGTGTTTTTGCGAAAACACTTGTGTTTTTTTCCACAGGACCCTCCATCACCTCGGCCTTGACCTGTCCATTAGTCTGTCTCCCAATCTCTGTCCCGCACAAGACGCTCTCCTGCCCGATGTCAGGGGTGACAGGTGTGTCCTCTTCATCTGGAGCGGGCCACATGTCATCGCCAGCTGTGTCCTGCTCCCTCGGCGACGACCCTCCTCTTCCTGTCCTGTCATCTGAGCCAATCAGGGGACAGAGAAGATGGATGATCACAGTGTCAGTGCCATGCTAATGACACACAGGCCTGCCTGAGCAGCTAATGTGTGATTTACCACCGCCGTGAAGCTCGCTCAAGAACTCATGAGGTGAGCATGCAGAGCCGAAGGCAGGAAAGATCACGTCACTGATTTATAACTCTTTTAAGTGGTACCTGTTGATTAGCGTTGGGTATTGTTCCAATTTGATCATTTATTTATTATATTTTAAAATGTAACTTACTCAGCATCATTACTCCAGTCTTGATGATACAATACATGAATTCAGTTTTTTTCTTTAGGATTCTTTGATAAACAACTATTTTGTAACTTTGTAAATGTCTTTTGATATATTTAATGCATATTTGCTGAATATACATAATAATAAAAAAAGTTCCAAATTTTGAACAGTACCCTTACAAAAGGTTTTAAATTCTAATAAAATGAAAACTAAGATACATTCAAATCACAAGAGCCAATATATTATTTACAATAGAATATTAATGTTTTAAATGAGAAATTGTATGCACAAAATAAGCTCATTTCACATTTTATGCCTGCTAAATAGTTGGGACGGGGGCATTTTATGGCATTATCATGGTGTAGCTTCTCAAAAAACTCGAAACAGTTTGAAGACATCTGGACATCGAGGTTATGAGTTTCTGGAGTGTTGAGTTTGGTCCCATTCTTGATAAAGGTCTCAAGCTGCTGAAGAGTTTGTGGTCATCTTTGACATATTTTTGTTTTAATGTTGCTCTAAATGTTCTCTATAGGTGGAAGATCTGGGCTGCAGCAGGCCAATCCAGCACTGGACTCTTCTACTATGAAGTCATGCTGTATTATGTGGATTTGCATTGTCCTGCTGAAATAGACGTCATCTGGAGGGGAGCAAATGTTTTGCTAGAACCTTTACTGTATATACCTTTCAGCACTCACAGTGCTTCCAAAACATGCAAGCTGCCCATACCGTATGCACTTATGCACCCCCATACCATCAGAGATGCTGGCTTTTTACCTGAACACTGATAACAAGCTGGAAAATCTTCCTCTTCTTTAGCTCGGAGGACACGCAGTCTATGATTTCCATCAAGAGTGTCAAATTTGGACTCGTCTGAACACTTTTCCACGTTGAAACTAGGGGTGTCAAAATTAATCGTTTCTACGATGCATCGCGTTGCAGACGAGGAGGAATCGGTATCGGTTCAGCAATAGACCATAACTGGTTATAACGCACTGACGCTTCTGATGTCATTTGCCACATACTCGCTTTTGTCGCAATAGAATACAATGGCTCACACCGGTTTCACACTGCACGGTGAGCAGGGCGTAAGCAGCGCGTATTTTTTCGACGCCCATGTTAACATAGGACAGCTTTCACACAGCAAGCATGGGCGGCGGCGCGGCAGCGTGTAGCAGAAGAAGAGCAGGAGCGGCCGAGTCTATTTTTTCTGGGCCGCTTATACGCTTAATTCAAGTGACAGTGCGTTGTTCTTGATCTAAACTGATGATCTAAAAGATGTAGTGCTTGTGACAGATAATGCGTC
>JAUMHR010000052.1:26427282-26455340 GCA_032361145.1 Enteromius fasciolatus
TGTTCCCAGTGGAAAACCCCCCAAAAGTGAGCTGTACTGAACCGTACCGTACCGTACCATGCAGTGGAAAAGCGCCAAAAGAGGGGCATGGTACAGGTTCCCTTGTAACTCTCTTTTTTGGACATTTTATTTTAGAAATATTAACAAAATATCCTGGAATCTGAAACTGAGATCACCTTTGACCATTTCCGTCAATCCGTGTCTCCCAAATCTAATTTCGCATGCACCGATTAAAAGCATTTTACATTTTGCAGATGCTTTTAATCTTTTGAAAATACATAAATACAAAGATTAAGACATTGTTCAGATTAGTACATGTTAGACAAGGAGGGGTTAGATAAGGATGCAGTCAAATGTTGGCTAAAGAGACACGTTTCCATCTGTTGCTTAATAATTGTCAGGGATTCAGCATTCCTTGTGTGGCTGGGAAGATCATTGCACCAGTAAGTGATTTCTCTGTGATGGTACCGCTAGGCGTCTGGGATTTTGGGTTTGAATCCCACCTGGGTTGTGTTTGAAGCACTAAAAGCCCAAATCAATTAATAGTGAATACAAAGCCTGCAAGAGACCAAGTGGCCTAATAGGCAGGGGTGTCCTGGAAATATCTAGGTTGTCTTGTAAGACCTTTATTTCCGATACGTTTAATTAGGTTGGGATTTCTGAGGTAAAAGCAGCACATTATGCTGCCAAGCTCTGCTTAATATTTCAGGGAAAGAAAATCCCGGCAAGGTCTAATAGATCTATGGAAAATACACCGACCTCAGCATAAACCCTTGTCATTTTTTGGTGCAAATACATTAAAGTAACTTGACATTATCATTGAAGACCAGGAATAATAACTTTCATTTAGATTACATAATAATGGTAATATACACAAGTCAAAGTTGAGCTACAACGGGAGGAACTGGAGCGTGATGTCCGTAAGAAGTGTCCAACCGTGAATCATCTTTGGTAATAGTAATATATCAATGTCTGAATAAACTGACAGCTGGGAGGCTCAGATTATGCAGAGCTGTAATAGCTGCTAAGTATTTTCATAACTGTTTATGTAATAAAATATGTTTTCTTAGCTTGTGCTGTCCAAAATTATCATATATTAAAAAAAGATTCATGCTCATTTTCTCTAAACCCCCGCTGGTGTCTATGGTGTTTCCAAACTTTTGGAGGGCAGCTGGATAGAAGCTTCAGTCTTTAGTGCTGAATCATGTGTTTTAATCAACACAGTCTCACGAGCAATTCGTACATATTCGTTCGAGGTGCCAAATCGTACTAATTCGTACGACCTCACTCGTACGATTTCGTACGATTTGTCTAAAATCACGTGATGGGTAGGTTTAGGGGCGGGATTATGTTTAGGTCATTCGTACAAATTCATACGAATTGCCATCTCGTAAAATCCGTACGACTTAGAATAAATCGTACAAATTGGTACGAATTAGCCACCTCGTACGAATTGCCATGAGATCAGGTTGGTTTCAATCCTGCAGTTGTTGCCCTGATATAAAAAAAATAATAAATTTTTAACCAATTTAAGCATGCATTGACTTACATTTTCATTTGAATTAACTCTGTGATCGTTAAAATGCATGTCAAACTTACTACATCAGTAATGTTTTTTAAAATGAGTTTTTGGTTAAATGCCTGGAAAAAGTTTTGCGTTTTATTCTACAACATAAAGTATATGGAACTACAGATGTTGTGGGACATTAAACATCATTGCATCGAACAGAACATCGAACTGCATTTCATATAGTTTAAGCTAAAATACATCTTCACACATATAATGTTTAATACTTTGCACTCATTTAAGTTAAGTGCATTTAACGTAAATGGGTGCACAGTATTAAACATATTAATTTACACTTTTGTATTTTTGTCACGAACGAACACGGAGGCATGTTTATTGGTCTCACGGAGCAGGTCAGGCAGGCAATGGTCAGAAATGGCGAACTTACAGTGTCAGAGGCAAAGCAAATACAACTCCAGAAACAGTGCGAGAGGTCGAGCGATGCACAAACAGTATCCAGGGGAGCAGACGAGAATCGTAAACGGGAAACAGGCGAGATCGGCAACGGGAATGAGACAACGAATAACAAGAGACTGGAACTGGGGAAACGCTTACAAGGGTAGGACGAGCCATACACAATGATCAGCAAAGAGACAGACATTTATACAGGCGGTACTGATTGAATGATTGAACCTAACTAGCAACAGCTGTGGGGGAGAGGTGCATTCTGGGAAATGGAGTCCGGATATGAAAACAGACACAAAAAGAGTTTGTAGAGAGCCGGAGTGCCATAGCTGGCAGCTCCAGCTGTGTGTGACTATTTTATTCAATGTTAATGTTATTCCAGTAATAATTACATTTTTTAAAAGCATCCATTAAAAAGGTCAACATAACTCCAATGTGCATGCATGCTTCAAATGTGCAAAGGACACTGTAAAAGTAATCCGTATGAATCGAGCGATTTAATCCATGTCCTCTGAAAAGATACAATCACTTTGAACGATTTAACCTTCAGTACATTATAACTGTGTGTGCTGTATATGCACTTGAGCATGCTCTAACTCTTTCCTTTCACCACAATATGTGAATTAAAACAAGTTAGAAACATTAAACATTGAAACGGAGTGATGAGAACAAATCCTGACATATATTTCTGCATGTACACAGGTATCCAGATGCAGATGAAATATTTACTGCTTTCCTCACTCGGAGGCTCTCGAGACTCCAGCAGAAACAAGTTTACTGTGTTTTGATACTGAATTATTGAATTAGAGTTTGAATGTAACATAAAAGCAGATTTCTCTTCTCTGTGTACGCCCGACATTTTATTTGAAATTAATTTTCTGAGAATTTTGTTATTAGGTTTACATGGTTTCTGAACAATATTAACAAGCTGCCAACACTTTCAGAACTAAAACATAGCAGTCCAGATAGATATGGGTTGAAAATGTTGGGATTTGTTTATATTATTGTTCTTTAGACAGATATTTTTTCTTTAGTTTATTTCATGAGAAAAAAAGTCGACTAGAATTGCATGGGAGAAAAAGTCAGAATGTAAATTACTTTTTTTTGCACTTTATTTATAAGTTAATACAGTATATAGAAATAATCAGGTTATATTACATATGAGGATAATAATAATAATATTATAATATATAATTTTGTATATTACTATGTAATAGCCTATATTGAATATATAATATTTCAGTTTTTGGTGGAAACAGATTTCTTTTTCATCTCTCACAGTTCTTAGCATATAATGTAATTGCAATTATAATTTATAATATAATTCAATAGCAAAAATTAAAAAAATAAAGTCCAAATTGTGAAATAAAAAGAAAATTAAATTTATATTTTTTTATGATTATTTTATTATTATTGCAAAATAAAAGTAGTCAAATAAAAAAATAACAAATTCTTTCAACTGTGAGTTTTTATTTGACAGTCCAGACTATATTCTCAGTTTATGCAGTACACTCTTAAGAGGTGCTTAAATGTTATTAAATATAGGCCCGGTTTCACAAACGGGTCTTAGCTTAAGCCAGGACTAGGCATTAGTCTAATTAAGATGTTTAAGCAACGTTTACAAAAATGCCTTGTGAGAAAATATTACAGGTGTGCATCTTAACACAGAACAATGACACTGACATGATTTAAGATATGTCAGAGCAAGATATTTTCATTTTGAGACAGCTCAAACATGCAATTTAGTCTGATCTTAAACCTTGTCTCTGAAACTGGGTCTTAATCTAGAATCTACATAATCTCATATATAAGAACCATTTTTGGTTCTTGCCTAATTGCGAGGCAAGAGTCTGAATAGTGAGATCTGCTCCTGTGTCTTATTGTAAGTGCTCTGCTTCACAGTGACTGAGGCTGTCTGAGAGGAGATGTGTTCCTGATCTCCACAGGGGCCCGTCAGACAGTGTTTGGACCCCGGAGGATCCTGTCAGCAGAAAGAGCTCCACGGGGTTGGAGGTCAGCAGGAGTGACAAGCGTGTCTCGCTGAGAGGCATTCTGGGACATTTGCCCTTCTGCAGAGTGAGGATGAACCCCTGTCTCCACTCAGATCTCCGTCACAACACCAATAAAGGTCTCCTAGTCGTCTTCATTCCTCCTGAATCCACACACACATATAGACGAAGATGTACATGTTTATATACAAATCCTATATCTGTGACACTCTTCTTCAAGAGTCTTGGAGACATTGTTCTCCTCATTTCTTCTGGATTTAGTCAGTCTCAGTTTTTTCTGTTTCTTCAGACTGGATGATGATCAGATCAGATCTAACAAAAAAATCACGGTGTGAAATCATGGGTTTGCCATGCCACGAAGAAGCTCTCCTGAGCCGACCAAAGGAGATGCCCTCCAGGGCGGAGCAGCCCTCCAGGGATGTCCACCTGGGCAGACCAGATGGTGGAAATGCCCCAGGGCGGGGCAGACAGCAGAGAAGCCCACCTGGTCCGACCAAGCAACGAGGATGCCCTCCTGGGCCGAACAGACAACGAAGACACCCTCCAGGGTGGAGCGGATGGCGGAGAAACCCACCTGGGCCGACCAGACAACGAGGATGCCCTCCTGGACCAACCAGACAGCAAAGAGGCCCTCCTGGGCGGATCAGGAATCTGAACTGAGGTTAGTTAAGGCCTCTAAGGCCGAGTTCATACCTGCGTCCGGTTCCGGATCAGTAGTCCCGACCGCCAGGGCAGGTCCGGGAGGAAGTTTAGCCGCATTTGTGCCTGGTTCAAGTGCAGAGTGAAAGTTCTGTGACATCCATGGCCCGTTCAGAACTGAACAAAAAGGTCAATGCCGGCCTCCATAGCCGATTCAGGGCAAGGTGAAAGTTCAATGATGGCCTCCGTGGCCAGTTCTGGGTTTGACAAAAGTTCAAAGGTCTCTATGACTGGCTCAGTATCAGACTTGAGTTCCAGAACAGCCCTGACGTACCGACTCAGAGGCTGTGCAGCCACCAGCGGAGACCCCAGAGAATCCACAAAGCCGACATCTCTGAAGTGCGTGCAGCCACTGGGGAATGCTCAGTAGTCGGGTCGGGACAGAGCTGAGGTAGGGAAACAGGTTCTGTTGGATCAGGCCACGGCAAATCTAGATCCTCTTCGGGCTTTGGCAGATCTGGCCATGGTATATTAAAGTCATTAACAGGCCCTATAGGCTCAGGCCATGGTAACTCACAGTCATTAATGGGCTCTGTCAGTTGAGAATCAGGGACTGGATTTCCAGTGGTTCCGGGCCGTAAATCCAGAAATGGAACAGGGATCGGTACTCCTTGCCGAAAATCCAGAACTGCAACAGGGATCGGCACTCCTGTCTGTAAATCTGGAACCGGCTTGGGGGGCCGCAGACCGGAGTCCAGGGCCAACAAATCTGGCATGTCGGCCCTCGCATCTGGCTCCGATCACGGACCACGCAAACTGGAAACTGCGGGAATCTGGGTATGACTTTGCCATTTTGGCATCAATTGTGCTTATTAATATGTTTTACTAAAGTAAATAGTTATCACTTCAAGTATCTTTTTAGCTCGTTGGTTTCCAAGACTTAAATTATGCTATTTTATTCTCTTTGAGCGACCTCACAAGTTTTGTAGTTCTTCATGTCTGTGTAAAAACACAACTCAAACTTAAACAGATGAATGTGTGATTGTTTTAATGAAAGAGCGCAGCAGAATACTCAAAGAGCCTGTTCTCATTAATGAGGGTTACTTCAGGTGGAAATGTCACGCCGTGGATCTCAGTCATGCATCGGAGATTTTATTTTCCTCTCCTGTCCATCATGCTGACAGCATTTTTATTGTTTGGATTTTTTCTATAGAATTTGCAATTCCATGTCCGTCTGTCTCAGCATCGACTGACAGAACGTCAAGCATTTACCAGAAATTCAATCAACAAAGCTATTCCTACTGTGTGACATTAATGTTGTATCGTAACAGAGCCAACATTTATTTATTAGCTATGACATTTATTCAAAGTGTAGCAAAATAACTATATATATATATTGTACTAATAACTGAAGTTAAGTGCAGCTGTACACTATTATTCGTTCTTCTGGATAGTAACTTTTATCTGTTACTTTCCATTCGTTACCCTGAAGCCATAGGGTGGGGATTGCCTTTTGTTTTTGGCGCTTATTATTTTCTCCTAGTTTTTGGCCAGCCAGAGAGACAGGGAAGGTCTTTGTATTTTTCTTTTAATTTTAATTGCTAGGTAAGTTAATGCCTTTAACCCAGTTAGTCTCTCCTTCTGTTTACTATTTTGTCCCAGATCCCCTTCTGAAGAGATGCTTCCCGCATACTCAATGTACAGTAAATAATAATAAATCTGCTATTTTGTAGAAATTTCTTTTGTGTTTATTTGAGCTGGAACAGGAGAGAGGCTGAACTTAAAACTTTCTTTCACCTTGTCACCGGCCTTGCCAACCCTAGGGGTCCTGACAACAGATTAGCAGAAAGGATGCCTTATTAAAAAAAGAAAAACCGCATGCAGCATGCATAAGTTAACTTAGACTGGTGTAATGACACCCATATGAATAAAAATGAAATAATATTTTCATATCAGTAATACTAAATGATATGGAACGACAGCACAAATAACTACAAATACAGCTGCGAGGGTCTTTTCATATAAACTTTAATGTCAATCATCAGCATATATCTCATGTAAAAAAGGTTTTACAGTTCACATATTAATATAAAACACGACTGTCAGAGTCCAACGTGCTGGTCACAAAACCATCCTCAAAAAATGATCAGAGAATGTTTCTAACACTAAAATGTTTCTAAAAGCAGATCATTTGTACCAACCCCAACTCCTCTCCAGACCAGCAGAAATGAACACTGTGGAGAATAACAATCTTTACTGCATCTTACTTTTTAATGTCATATGATATCCCCTGAATGCAAAACCTGCTATCCATTCAAAAATATACACTGAACGCGTGAGCTACTGTGTGTTAGTCGTCTCAGATGTCCCAGGCTGCTCCTCGGCTCTTTCTCTGGAGAAATAGCTGCTGTGCTGGAACTTGACGACTTCATTTCCCCAGCTCGTCCAGTCACTCTGGAGGCTTCGGGCAAACAGCTCCAAACACTTGGGCTTGGGCCTAATGTAGGGCTTTAACACAGCTGTAGTACGACAGAGAAAGAGTCAACACAAAGCTATAAATCAGCTGCTGTTCATACCAAGAAGCCTTTTCTGTCCAATCTGTGCGCGGAGGCCAAACACCAACATCAGCCAGCTACAGATCCATTAGAAATAAATAGCAGTAATAAAAACAATTAATAAAAATATTTTTAATAATAAAAAATAAAACTAAATAAATAAATGATTTGTGTAAAAAGCAAATAAAATAAATGATTTGTATAAAATGCAAAATTAAAAAATAAATAAATAAAATAAATGATTTGTATAAAAAGCAAAATAAATACACAAAATAATTATTAAAGATTACTTAAATGACTTAGAAACACTTAATTTTTTCACACTTAAGTGCTCTTTGTAATAATGTCACATTTAAAGTACATATTAGACAATTATGTTTTGATAATATTTTATATATATTTTGTTTTTAAAAATATTTAACAAACACTTTATTTTATTAACTGTAGCATGCTATTCAACATTACATTTTAAAATTATCATATTTTAAATGTACTTAATTGCAAATTCTTTATTACAAAATGTGAAATACAAATATATTTAAGTGCATGAAAGGCCAGCTCCAATAGATATGACGTTATATTTTAGTTTTCCATGAATGCATGTCAGTATATTCGGCACTTTAAACATTTAAAAGGCAATAGAAATAATTAAAGATGTACTTATTATAAAACAATAAATTTTCATTTAATTTGCAATTAAAATGCAATTCATGTAGTTTGCATATTCTTTTAAAGGATATAACTTCACTATATGAATAAAAATGCTAAATACAAACAATAAAAATCATGTACACAAAGGAGTAGTGTTTTGTGACGTGTTTGAAGTGTGTGCACCTGATAATGAAGGTTTATGGGAGTGCAGGATTGATGGGACGCTGATGAGGAGCCGCTGCTTTGGAAGATCCTCTGCTTCTGAAGACCTGAAACACACAGTGAGCTTCACAACATAAAGAGGTGAGAGAAAGATCATGCCGACGGGACACAAACACTTTACCTGACAGATCGATACCTGCCCAGCACTAGCACTTCATAAGGCTTCTTGTGCGCTGAATCCAGAGGAAACACAAACTCTCCTGCTCGGGTCACCTGCAGATTCAGATATACTTTATACTTCAGTAAAACTAGTGCTGTCAAACCATTCATCACAATTACATGCAAAATAAAAGACTTTGTTTACATTATGTATGTGTAATGTGTATATTTATTATGTATATATAAATACACACATACAGTAGGGGCTATACATTTAGAAAATATTGACATGCATATACATTTGTATATTTATATTCTTATATTTTATATATTTTGAATATACAGTGGGCACGGAAAGTATTCAGGCTTCCGTCGGTACGCAAAGGGTCTGAATACTTAGGACCATGTGCTATTTCAGCTTTTCATTTTGTAATAAATCTGCTGTTTTTCCTGTCAATATGGGGTGCTGTGTGTACATTAATGAGGAAAAAAAAATGGACTTAAATGATTTTAGCAAATGGCTGCAATATAACAAAGAGTGAATGCACGCACTGCATTTTAAACACTTCTGCTCTATTGTTTCCCCCAAACGTTGCATTTGTTGTAAATAAATTAAATGTTTCTCTAATAATTGTATTATTTTCCTATTGAAATAAATGGTTTGTTAACAAGCTTCTATAGTCTTCGACCATTTTTGATGAACAGAATTTGGGTTTTGAATTTTTTACTATATCCGAATGGTAGGAAATTTGGTGATTTTTTTGGCAGGCGCTATATGTGCCACAATAAAACAAATCAATCAATCAATCAAAAAAAAAAACATATTACAAAATACGATTTTTCTTCTGTGTTTTAGGTTATTGTACAGCAGTGGTTGTGTGTACCTTCACCCAGAGCCATTCTGCCATCACTTCAACCGCCCAGTACGGGTAGAGCTCTTCTCTGACGAAACGCAGGTGCTTCGCCCGGTTAGTTACCCACGTAACCACCAAGCAATCTGGAGCCGCCAGCGCCGGCACTGGAAGCTGCTTGAGCTGAGACGACGGCAAAGAGCTGTATCTGTCGATCACAGCAGGATACCACTTCAGTCCACAGCACATCGTACTACAGCATTATCACGGGTGTGAAATACACTATACCTGTTGCTTCTTTTGACTGATTTGTTCTCCCATGGTGGATCGAGGACTATAAGGTCAAATTTGTCTCCACCTGCAGTCAAAATATATGTAGCACTAAGAGATCAATATAGTGAGGTTGAAGGAAACTGAAGCCATGTTGCCAAATAATCACACCCATGGGAAGTATATAAAATAAAATACAATATCCAAAATAAAACTGATAATAACAGATTCATATCAGTTCATATAAGAAGTGTTTAAAGCATTAAAGAAAGTCTCTAAAATATAATCAAATTTGGATATGTTTTAGCAGTGACACATTACTGCTGTTTATATTAAATACAAAATTATGCAAAAATCGGCAGCAACTAACAGTGAACAATACATGTATTACTGTATACCGTTTGTATAAATAGTAGATAAAATACAACAATACTGTTAAATTGAAATCAAGCATATGATTTAATTAAAATAATAAAATTAAAGTACAAGTTAAAATATTGCACATAAAAAACTTTAATATTTATATAATAGTATATAAATAATATTAAAATGACACTAGCCTTGGAGTCGTTTAGCTGCTTCACATGCAAAACGAAATACTCTATGGTACTGGAATACTACATTAAAATTCAGTGTCTGAACTCACTGTTGACAAGCGGATGCATACGTGTGATGTCAGACAGCAGGAATCGGCTACGGGGCGGCAAAAGATACTTCTCCTTCATCAACATGACCTCATAAGCGCAGTCAGAGGGGTTTTCAGTGACGCATGAGAACAAGTCCAGCGATGGGTCCGGATCATCTCTGTTCAGCGTCTGCACTGGTGCCTCCACAGACTCGTCTGTTAACGGGAGCTGTTTGGCCATGTCACATAACGCAGCTAGCCGGCACTCGTGTGATGGCGTGGATTGAGACGGCGCTGCGGTCAAAGCTTCTGTCAAGTATCCACACTGACGCCCAGCCTCCAGAAGAGCCCTAGAGCCCTCCAGAACCACCGACCTGATCTGAGAAAGGATCAAAACAAGCCATTGAGGGGAAAAAAAAAGAAAGAAAATTGTATGCTAACATACAATAATCAGAGATTAAAAAGAGAAGCGGACCGAGAACCGAGCCTTGTTGAACACCTCAAAGGAAAACATTGCCTATCATGAAGATATAATTTGCCAAAATATGCAGTTCAACTGAATACAATGTGTGAGCTACCTCATCCCACCAAATAATAGACTTAAAGGAATAGTTCACCAAAAAAAAAAGAAAATTCTGTCATGATTTAGATATTTTGAAAAAAGGTTTGTAACCAGGCTGTTTTGGATCACCACTGACTTCCATACTATTTATTTTCCTACTATGGTGACCCAAAACAGTCTGGTTACGAACTTTCTTCAAAATATCTTCCTTTGTGTTCAGAAGAGCAAAGAAATTCATACAGGAACGACTTGAGGGTGAGGAAATGATGACCTTCCTTTAATCTTCCAGTAACTCCTGACAACTTTTAATAAACATTTTAATATCAATATTTTTTTCTGACCATTTTTTAATGTATGCAGAGGAAAAGGGCGCTGTTTGCCAAATGGAATTAAGCATGAAGGTAATAAAAATTAAATAATATGAAATAAAATAATCAAATAAACATTCCATTATAACTGGTTACCAAATTATTATGATGACATTGTACACAATACTTTGTTAATTTCTTACATCCCAAACTTAAAGAACAAAAATGTCAGTAATGAGCCAATAATAATGTCACCTTTCCATGATAAATATGGGCATCTAGCTCTCCCGTATTAAGATCACGCTGCTTTCTCTTTCGTTTCTGCAAATAAACAAAAACAATAAAAAAATCACGCAACAGCCTCCAGAGAAGGAGGTAATAATCGAACACAGAATATCATATAAAATTACAATATTAAATGTGATTTTAATACGTTTTGTTATTTTGCTTTTGCCTACCTTTCGTGTTTGTAGATCAATGTTTGTTTGTTCAGCATTGCTAGATTTTGCACCGCTATCTGTGTTTTGTTGAATCTGAACGTGGGGTTTCAGTGTATTAAAATATTCCCTCTTAAAACAGCATTTAAAGTGTTTTGTCTTTTTAAGCGCGTCACCGTAAGACAGACAGCGCTGCAGAGCCTCGTCTATGAGAGAGCAGGAGTCCAGCAGCCAGCCGCAGGAGTCCGCACACACCACAGACATCTACACAACAATCATACACACTATCATCCAACACCTATACACACCCTTGAACTTAGAAGATACTTTCACCTCATCTCACGTGTGCTGTTGCTGCTTCTTCTAGTAAGGTTTGACTGCCGGGTGCAAGCCAGCTTTCGGTGCATTACCGCCACCGACTGGACTAGTGTGGAGAGCCGATAAACTCGTTGTATAATATATATTGTACACGTTTATACATTTTATTAATTAAAATTATGTATTGTTATCTAAAATAATTATTTAGTCACGTACATAAAATAATATTACAAATAAACTGCATTACCGCCACTTACTGGAGTCGTTTAATATCGTTGTTTAATAACCCCACAAAAACTACTTTTTTTCAAATAGTTATTTTTTGTTATTTTAATTTATTTATTGTTTTTTATGAATTACAGGATGTGCAGTCCACAACAGTATAATAATTTATTTTAAAAGTGTCAAAAATTTTTACAGTACTTTTCTTTTGGCAACAGTTGATTCATTTTATTTGTTAAATCCCTAAATATTTTTTTACTTAATTCTACAACATTAAATTATAAAAAAATAAAAAAAATTCTTAGAAAAAAGTGTGTCCCCAAATCTTGTGTCAACTCTGTTACCACACCATATGTTGCCGTTAAATTGGTGGAAATTATCTCTCATATTTGTGTTACAGTTACAGGAAATGATGTCACTTTCACTCTCCGATAAGATCTGAAGCACTGAAAAGTATCTGTGCTCTCTTTGAGAATATATTTGAATCTAAAAACGTAGTTATTTTTAAAACGTCAACTCTGTTACCACAATATCAAAAGGAGAACAGAATTTATTACTGATCTCACACTGGGCTATTTAAAGCTCTTTTAATCGTGTTTTCATTAGTGTCATGTGCAGGGGCGTAGCACCAAATCCTGGGCCCTATGCACAAGCAGTGGCCATGGGCCCCGTAAGCTACCTACGACACCATTTAATACATCAATCAACTGATGCATTTACACAAAATATATGCTTTTACATTAGTTAAGAACATTTATTGTGGTCTTAAAATTATATTTAAAGGAAAATAAAATTTCACTCCTCAGGGGCCCTCCCCCACTTGGGGCCCTGGTAATTTAGTCCCACTTCTCACCCAACTACGACGCCCCTGGTCATGTGTTCTTAGCATTTCTGCCAGCAAGTGGAGTTTTTGGAAAAAATGAAATAAAAATGTTGTTTTTTCATCTGCAATACGTCTATTGTACGTCTCCTTTTATATGTCAAATAGAGGTCTTTAAGATGTTTATGATTTAGAATATGTAAAACTGACATCTAAAAGATGTTTGCTAGATCTTTGTAGACAGCAAATGCTTTCCAGATCAAGAGATCTTTAACAGACATCTTGCAGACGTACATGTGCGTTCTGGGATGCTGGTCCTTTTGCTGGTGACCATATGTGCTATTTTCCCAGGACGCATCCTGGCCACGATTTCTATATTGCCTAAAATATCTAGGTTTTGCCTGTACAGACCGATTGGTGTATGACATCGGTTCCTTATGTTTCAAAGACGCTCTGGAGGTACTTTGAATCAAAGCAATATAGAAATCTGGGCCAGGACGTTTCCTGGGAAAATGGCACATATGGTCACTCACTCTAGTGTACGCTGGTCACGTGCTGGCAAAGGACATGGTAAGCAGGGTAAAACTAACTGATTACAGACTAACATAAAAACAGCTAATAATCAGACCTGTCTGGCCGTGGTCGAAACCACTTTAAAAATCCACTGAAAGAAAAATAGTTTCTGCTTCTTTGTATGTTACTGATTTTCTTGGACTTCTTAACAGCCAGAATGAGATCTCACTAAAGGGGCCTAGAAGAAGTACTGAATGTGTGACAGCAGGCTGCGTAGGCCATATATCTCAATGCAAAGGGAAAACAACAGGAGACGGAGGCGACCGACGGTGACCTATAGGGTCATCTGTACCTTCAAAATAGAGAAATAGTCTGAAATGACAGAAAAGATATAGTGAGGTGGTGTGAGTTGTGGAAAAGTGCAGCTGTTAAGAGTTTGTAACCTTGGGGTGAGACTAAGATATGAAAGTTTTTGTCGCACTCTGCAGCAAACTGTGGTTTCTATTTGACTGTTTGACCTTCTTACAAGAATAAACACTTTAAAAGACACTTTGAGTTGGTCTCTTACATGGGGGAAGTTTATAATATTCACCCTACAAAAGTTTTAACCCCCTTAATGAAAGTTTATGGGATTCACAATGCCAAAAATCTGTGGATGGCCCTGCACACACACACATTCAGGAAAGTGTGATTCAACTTCCTTGTAAACATAATGATAGCACATACTGTCAGGACGGCAGCTCTTCGTTGCTATGCGACAGTAATCGGGAACACCTGGTGGTGCAATTAAAAAAATCTCGCAAAGGCATCACAAGCACTTCGAAGGGTTCTTCGTGCACTTTGGAGGCGTGGCCTTCGAAGTGCGCGCACTCCACTTTGGGACACAGCTACAGGCAGGTGTGCTGAAGCAGGGTGGAAATAAACCTTGCAGGAGAGTGGGTCCCAAAGAGCAGGGTTAAGGAGTAAGAGCTTGATTACCTGCTTCAGGTGTGTTTGATTAGGGCTGAACTCTGCAGGATACCGGCCCTCCAGGACCGAGTTTGGACACCTCTGCTCTGTAAGATGAGGAGATGTAAGAAAAAAGAACTTGTAAGATCAGGTCTATGGGAAAAGGTGAGGGACCGATTCTATAATAAAGAAGCAGCAGAAAGCTGATGTTTTGAATAGAAACACTGAAAAGTCCTCAGAGATATGGTCCCAGCTTGCTATGGATTTACTGAATGAAGATACACCAAAAAAGCATACGTGGGTATGGGAGAAAATCACACACGATATAGTACTTTCAGTGCACTGAACACTGTAAAAAAAAAAAAACGGTAAAAAAACGGTAGCTGTAGTGGCCAGAATAAAACCGTGAAAAATACAGTAACAACATTTTTTGTTTTACAGTTTTATGTTAAATTTACAGTTAAATAATGCAATTTCTATTAATAAACCGTAATAACTGATACAATGAAAAATTAAGGTGGTAAATTTAACAGGAATTTACCATTAACCTAGGTTTTTACCATAGCTTTTTCAAAGTTTTTACCGTTAAAATCACAATAATTTTTTACAGTGTAGTTCACAATATCATATCTTTTAGCAGAAATAAACTGCTGCAGAACTGCTAGGTGTCTTTTTAAATACACCATAAACATGTAGGCTAGTTAAATATTTCATATAAAAGGACATATTATGTTATGTTAACATAATTACAATATATTTAAAATTTATCATTTCATAATTATATAGATTATGAATGCAACATGTATTTCTAATGTATATAATAAAGGAAAGATATATGGTTTCACAGACCTCCCAGAATAACAGTTTTTGCAGAAAGAATGATGCACTGTTTGATATGCCAGCGCATTTGTTTTGTCTCAAGATGCACACCAGTAATGCTTTTTCTTGTTGTGAGATGACATGTTAGATTACTTAAATGTCCTAATTAGTCATAAACTAATAAAGGCCATACAATAATAAAGAAATATATACAAACACAGTTCATACTCCAGGCCAGTAGGGGGCGGGTTTGTGCTGTAAGCGTGAGCGCCACCCGTCATCAAACGTCATCGAAGAACTAAGGATGCTGCAGAAAGACGGAATTCGGGTTGATAGTCCTGGCGCGAAATCTTTAAATTTACACACTTCAGAAAATTAACACGTTACACTTTAATATTTGACAGGATTTTAGACCGCTGAACAACAGACAACAAATCTAAACTTGAAGAGAAACATGTCAGAGACGAAGCGGTGAGTTCGCGGCTGTTGTGGGGTGTTTTGTTATCATGGGTCAGAGGTCGCTGGTTTGGCGGTGATGTGTGACGAAGCGAAGATGACCGAGACCGGAGCGGAGACAGGCCGGGGCATGAAGCCGCGGAGGTCGGTGTGTGTGTATGACTGCAGACCGGAGAGTAGCTCCGCGCCGCCGCGGACCATCGACATCACGGAGGCGGACTACAGCGGCTTCCTGCAGGCTCTGAGACAGGTAACACCGCCCTGTTTACCAGGGTAACATAATAACACCCCCGCGGTACCCTCTCTGAGGCAAACATAATAACACCCCCATGGATATATATATATATATATATATATATATATATATATAATATTTTGTGCATTTGTGGTCTGAGACGTGGGAATGGTGAAAAGAGACAGAGCAAACATTTTGCATTTCAGGTCCACCTCAGCCAATCCTGTCTTAAATACCTGCATAACACTTCATCTTTTATAACTAGACACTTTGACCAAATATATTCAATCTTGATTTTTATTACACGGCTCTCTGGAATGCTTGATTCTGATTGGTCAGTAGAGACATTTTCAGGTTCGTTTTTTTTCGAATAATAACTGCTCCGGTACTACTTTTATGTTTAAAATCCCTCCGCGCCAACAAAGATTCTTGTGACAAACACTGGACAACATTTAGGTGCAATTTAATACTTGTAAATAACTAAAATACATCTGTTATTATATATTCATATGTAGATGTTATAAATTGTCTTACTAACGTTTGAATGTTAGTCACGTGGTACTATATCGTTTCGCGGAAGGATGACAATGTTAATTTAAAACAAATATGGCAATAAAATTTTTCAAATTCATATTCACGTCCAGTTGTTTTCCTTATGTGACAAGTAGCCGTATAATAATGCAGAGGCAGCTGGTAGTTATTGCGAAATACGGCCCTTCACATCACACTGTCGGGGCTTATTTCTGCGATAACTTCCGGCTGCGTCTACATTATCCCTTACCTGTAAAATCTTGACAAGATGATGCTTTTGTTTTTTTTAGGTGAAGATTTGCAGTTTTTGACACACTAATAAAAAAAATGTCTTGCAGTAACTACAAATGAGCGTATAAAACAAATATCTTTAACAGAGACTCAGTGTGGAGCATTTCTCCAATCCACACAATATTCTCACCTTTTCCCTCCTTACCAGTTTACCATGGAAAATACATCTTTGTTTGAAACCTGGCTAAAGGTTCAGTTCAGCTGTGTCATGGGTTTATTTTAATTTTAGGAGTTTTCACTGTCGACAAACGAGACTTTTGTCATCAGCACGACAGACAGAGGAGAGATCGACGCACAACTTTACAGTAAAACATTATTTTTAAAAATTAAATATGCCATTTATTTACTTGTACATTTTGTTTGTATAAATGTGTTTTTTTTATTTATATATATATATATATATATGTATATATGTAAAATATAAATATAATATATATATAAATTTGTATTTATAAATATAAATTTAGATAAAAAGTTTTCTTTCTTTTTTTTCCTGTAAAAAAAGTAATATTGAAATGTATTTATGTGTCAGTGTTCTGTATTTCGTTTACAGTTTTACATTAGAAAAATGCTCAGTGTATTTCCTTTTTTTGTTTTACATTAGGAGCTCTGAACATGAAAATGCTTTATATTCGTTGACTCATTTATTTTCATTTTTGTTTAAAAAAAAATTCAAAACAAAAAAGTAATAATATAAATGTAAAACGTACATGTTTTGTTGTTTTTAACTAAATAAAAAATTGATTTATATGTTAAAATTGAAACTTAACCTAACTTTAACCTAAATTTGTAATTTTTTTTGTATACAGTTTTTAAATATATTTCATGATTTTAAAGCAGAATCTTAATTTGCATTTGTTTTAAGCTGTAAAAAAGTAAGTTGAAATCATTTGCATGTAGCAGTATGAGGAGTTCAAGTCTTAGTTTTCAATCTTGTCACTCTTTCAGAAGGTTTTAATTGATGCACTGATGTGGATTTGTGTGTGTTTTGATGCTACAGAGGAGCTGGTCGATGGGAAAACCCTGCACCTGTTAAAGTCTGTGGATCAGAAGCTGAATGTGGCGACTGAAGAGCGGATTGAGTTTCTGCCGCACTACCATACCCTGGTGCAGTGTGGCATGTACGAGTACTACGCCAGTGAAGGACAGAAGGCTCTGCGTAAGTCTACACGCTCACCTCTGTCATGCTTCTGCCGTGCCAGTCTGATGCTCATCGTGTCTCTTTCTGTTGTGTTGCAGCCTATGCCTTCGCTGAGCTCATCGATAACGCGCTGTCAGCCACGGCAAAAAACACAGGAACCAGGAGAATTGAAATCAGACTGGTGAGAATTAAAACTTGTCTGTGTTACGAACTCTTGTGAAACGTCTCAATGTCATTGTTTTCATTCTAAATGTAGTACTTGCCTAAAACTAAAATAACTGTGAAACGTGTTTTATTGGACCATTTTATTTAGAGTTGACTGATTTATTTAAAAAGTATCACCTAATGGCATTTTTTTTCTTGTGTACAGCTGAAATGTCTTTTATAGCCTTTTGTTTACCGTATGCCTTGTGTATAGAGATCACCATGAACATAGCCTCGATGTTGGTATGCTGTTCAAAAGTGAATATGTAAATAAAGGTTGACTTATGCTGCGTTCACACCAGATGCGAATGAAGCATTAAGCGCGAGTGATTTCCGCGTTAAGGCAATGCAAAGACGCGATTAGACACCCTACAGCACAATTAATCAGCGCGAATGATGAGGAGCGAATTGAGCGTTTAGCGCGAAAAAATTTGAACACTTGACTTAAGTTAAAAAGTGTAATTTTTAGTTGATGTCTTGTTAGCCAAATGACAATTTGACCAAAAATAATGAATACATTTTTCTTGTTTTATTTTGTTGATAATCAGCTATACAAGCATACATTATAAGGCTGTTATATTTCTATATAGCATATACATTTTGGGGGGAATAAGGTCATATATATTTAGATTGAACTATTTTTCTAGTTATATATAAAGTAATTATTTCTCTTTGACGTCTTTTCATTGATCTCAGAAGCAATGTGCTCTTTTGATTTTTGCCCATAGCAAACTATCTTATCAAGGAGTGTGTTTTAAGGGCAGGAGTATGGTGATGATGTCTAAAATGTTACTTGTCTTGTTAACTGTTTACGGGATGATGCTGGTTATGCTAATGCAGTTCACATAACGAAAAGAAATTTAATTGTGCATCGTTATGAGCAAACAGTTATTTATTTCTTTTTTTTACATTGACCAAATACAAGTTTCCCTAAAGCAGATGTGTGGCTCTCTCTGTGTTTTCCAGCTGTTTGATGAGTCTCAGGGAGGACCTGCTGTTGTGGTGATGGATAACGGATGTGGAATGACATCTAAACAGCTGAACAACTGGGCCGTTTACCGTCTATCCAAGTTCATACGAGAAAACGGCATAAAGAGGTGCGCTCTTCAGAGAACCTGTGCTTTTTCTATGCTGATTAATAAAAATGCAATTAGCCACTTCAAAACAATGCATGATTCTGGTCATGCAATGAAGATTAATCGCATCCAAAAAAATAATACATAATACAGTACATGTATGTGTGCTGTATGTATATAAATAGACGCGCGAGCACACACACACACACACTCACTCATGTTGGTTTTTGTGGTTTATGGGGACTCTCCATAGGCGTAATGGTTTTTATACTGGAAAAACTGAATGTGGTATTGTCCTACACTGACCCTACACCTAAACCTACCCCTTACAGGAAACTGTGTGCATTTTTAGATTTTCAAAAAAACACCATTTGGTATGTTTTTAAGAATTACATTCAAGTAATTCAAGAATTTGAATTACGGGGACACTGAAAATGTCCTCATAAAACACCTACACCTATTGTCATACCTATGTCATTATACAAATTTGTGTCCTCATAAACCCGTACACACATATATATATATATTGTGCAGACAAAAACTTTTATTTTGTATGCGATTCATCTTTTGACAGCTGTAGTCAAAAATTTTAAATTGTATTCAGCTGAACTCTATTGATTGTCTGATGGTCTCATGGAGCTTGCCTTGATGTTCCTCTTCTTTGTGGTTGATGTAGTGAAGAAAGCGGTTATGTGCGGCCGGATCCAGTTCCACGCAGTCTGAACAGTGACATCTCGTATTTTGGAGTCGGAGGCAAACAGGCTGTGTTTTACGTCGGCCAGTCTGTCAGAGTAGGTTTGCATGCAGTGTGTTCACTTTTATTTAGCAAATGTCACACTTGTAACACATCTATTGTATTCATTCATTTTTAATGAAAACGGAAGTGCTTTCTTCTAACTCAGAAGCAGAAGCAAAAAATAAGTGTAAACGATTCATTTTACATGTATTTTTGAGCATTGATTAACTGGATTTATATGGATTTAATCTTACAAGGTCTTTTCACATTTTTGGTGCATGACAATTTAGAAAAATGATGAGAGTCCAGTTGTGTTCTAGAAGAGCCATATAGGTATTAAGTAGGCCTAAATGTATCTGAACTTAAGACTGTTTAGATTTGGAAAACAACATAGAAATACATAGCACAATTCCTTACTTCCTATTTTAGAAATTGTGTGAGCAATACAAATTAACCTTATTAATCCTACCGTATTGTATTTAATACACAAATTGTCTAAATGATCAACACTTTTGGACACAATCTTCTAGTATGCTTTCTTATTGATAGTTTACACATTTTAACATGTAAATGGTTGCGTAGAAAGTCATTTACTCATTCTCATGTTGGTAAAAAGCCTTAAATATAGAAGGTCATGTCATAAAATACTGCATATGATTACTGAAAACTGAATATCTTTCGAAGTATTTCTATGTTCTTTACCAATACAGATATCTCAACAGTCTTCAATTCAGATGCATGCACTTGAAATACTAGATTGAAGATAAAGTCTAGTTTTCTTGAAAACTAGGAAAAGTGAAGTGAATTTATGCATAAAACAAGAGCAAATATATGTCAATAATGTATGAAAAGGTGTTTTCGAAGCCCTTTTGTTCTGGTTTTAAAAGTTATTTAATTTAATCAAGTTTGGTCCTTTTCTTTTACTTGCTCTTTAAAATTTGCCCTGCCGAACTGTTGTGACTGAACTTTTCGTTTAATTCATTGTGTGTTTCAGATGATCAGTAAACCTGCAGGCTCTCCAGATGTCCATGAATTCATCATGTCTAAAGAAGACTTTGAGCGCAAGGAGACGAACAAGGAAGACATTTACTCCGGCTTCATCAGAAACAGGAAGGTGAGAGAAATTCAGTTCATCTCGTGTCATGGATGGAGCATGAATGTTGTTTTTAAATGTATGTGTGTTTCTTTTGGCAGCCTGGCGATTCCTCGCACGTGAATGCGAGTGAGGAGCAGTTTCTGCGGTCCATTATGGTTGAAGAGGAAGGGAAGGAGAGTTTTACTGCGGTTGTCATCACTGGAGTCCAACAGGATCACGTCAGCTTCCTAAAACACAATTTCAGTCTGTGGACCAGAGAGTTGGCGTGCGTCTCATATACACATACTTAAACTCTACCCTTAGATCTGGCCCTGCTGATTTTTTTATTATTATTTATTTATTTTTATTCTAGTTTTACATGAGTTATATAAGTAGGAGTAGAATTTAATTTGTTTGGAAATTGGGGTATAACTTATTTTGATTCCCATTGTAATAAAATAAAAGATTAAAACTACATTTCATATCTTAGGTTTAGTTTACATTTCATTTATGCATTGGCCAAATAAATAATTTTAGTGTTATGTTACTGGATAAGGACATTTTTTAAATATTTTATTTAATCAAAGTTGCTACTAAATAAGGCATTTTAGAGGTTGGCATACTTGAATCTGCTGCAGTGAATGGGTGCCGTCAAAACGAGAGTCCAAAAAGCTGATAAAAACAGTAATCCATGCCACTCCACACTGTCTTGTTGGACCTTAATGTTGGATTTGTTTCTTACAAACCCACATTATTAAACTTCTCAAGGTGTTAACTGATGGACTGAGTGGTGTGGATTATTGTGGTGTTTTTATCAGCTGTTTAGACTCCCATTTCTGACGGCATCCATTCACTGCAAAGCAACCATTGCTGAGCAAGTGATTCATTACTACATTTCTCCAAATCTGTTATATATATATATATATATATATATATGTATATATATATGTTGAGGTCAAGTTCATTTTTGGGTGAACAGGTGTTTTAAAGGGATAGTTTACCCAAAAATTAAGATGTGATGTTTATCTTGGACATCAATGTCAATGGGCACATAATTTTTGAGGGAGAGAAAAAATAATGCACAGATAAATTCAGATGAAACCCTGTGGCTCGTGAGTGTGTTATGTGTCACACGCCGGATGTTGTGAATGATTGTGGTGCATCATATGATAAAAATACCGTTCAGTTTCTTGAACAAACTGATCATTTTCTGACTTAGGATTTCAATATATTATCACGCGCTGCATGGTTTAATTTGGATTTGTCTGCGTGTTTTTAAGACCATCCATGTGCATTTAATGCTGTTTGTATAATTTCAGGCATACTTACCATTATTATATACATGGAGTTGATGGAAACGACCAGAAAAAAAAGGGAACAAATGACCAAGTCTCCAACATTGACATCCAGGTACAGATGTGTGTGTGTTCGTGCCACTAAATGAATCGATCATTTAGTTTTCGAGTCTTTCAGTCTGTTTATTTTCTCTCTGTTATTTTTCAGATCAGTTTGTTCGAGCGCTCTCGAGTCCCCCGTGTGATGAATCTAAGGCAGGTGGATAATGACATGCAGACTCTGTATATCAACTCTAGCGCTTCTACCTTTGAGTTCAAAGCCACCGGCGCTGGAGACTCCTTAGTGGAGGGATTGATCCGTTATCACCCGTTCCTCTACGATCAAGAAACATACCCAGTGGATCCCTATGCATTAGGTATATTCTACAACTGATGGACGAAATGAGAAAGATGCTCTTATAATGGCTTAAATAGTGCGCATCACTTGATAGCCTGTGTGTTTGTGTCTTAGGTCCTTCGGAGGATGAGGATGAAGATTGTATAATCTTGAACTCTGAAGCGCGAGGCAAGCGGCCGATCTTTGAATGTTTCTGGAACGGGCGGCTCATTCCTTACACCACTGTCTCAGAGTAACTTCCCATTCTTAGTTCTCAAAGTCCTTCTCAACCCATTATTTTGAACATTTAATTATGTGATGGTTACATTTTATATTTTAAAATTTCCTTTAATAGGAAGCTCACTTCAATTAATTACACTTTTTTGTTTAAGAAAAGGAGGGATGAGTCCGAATTTTGACTCCCAAATGCTGATAAACACATTTTTGGATTGCTGTGTTTGCCATGGCTTTTGGGGATATGACTGCTTTTATAGAAACAAAGTATTAAAAAATAGTGCTGAAGGCTAATTAGAAATACAAAATCACAATCACAATTATTGACAGAAACATGATTTGAACATTCTGGATAGTAATGTGTGTTTGTATGTGTGTGTGTTAGGTTCGAGTGGTGTGCAAGGCCTAAGAAAGCAGGTACAGTGCCGGTGGAGTGCTACAACCGGATATCAGGAGTTCTCTTCGCCAACGACCGATTCCAAGTCAGTACCAACAAACTTACTTTCATGGATCTAGAGCTTCAACTCCGTGACAGCAGCACCATTTTTACCAGAGTGCACAACGGCCAGGTACAGAAACACACACCTGAGCTCTGAAGGACTCATGTTTAACACCGCTTACGTAAACATGACTGACGGCCCAGTTCACCCGGTCTGTGCTGTTTTATCCAGGAGCTGCGAGTGAGGATTGAGAGGGAGTTTACTAACTGGTTAAAAGATTGTCATGAGCGCCACGATAAGCAGGTATGTGCATGGCCAGGAGTAACTGTACAGTCAGTGTGTACAGTGTGTAATGCGTGCTTTTGCATTTATAAATATTAAATATGTGGTGAGGAAGATTCACCAAAACAAAGGCATTGCATTTATATTTTGACAGATGAAAGCAGTCAAACATTGGCTTTATAAGTCAATAGAAGTGTTATAATGTTGCAGTTTGAGCATTAACGATATCTCAATGCAAATAAAGATGCTTTGTTTTTTTAGAGTTGTAAAATTATGTCAGTTTAATTCTTACAAAGGGACTGTTGCTGCATCCGAAATCGCTTACTTCCCTACTATATAGTACGCGAAAAACAGCATGCGAGGCGAGTAGTACATCAGAATTCATACCCGGATGACCTACTGCTTCCGGCCGAATTGTGTAGTAAGCATACCATGAACACTTTCCTATCCCATGAGTCATATAAAAAAAAAAATGGCAGAAAGTGGAGACGCGGCTCATTTTAAGTGTAATCACCTCAGGGAAAAAATGTGGTTTATTGTGGTTAAATTACACTTGTTTAACACAATTTAAATTAATGGATGACTTATTGAAAGTTTACATTGTCGCGCTGTTGTGACGACGCGTGACACATGACAACATCAATATGGCGGATGTAGTACATCCGAGTTTCATTCATACTACCCCCATTCATACTATATAGTACCTACTTTTTAACGGCCGAGTAGTACGTTCGGTTTTAAATGTAGTACCTACTTAAGCAGTATGCGATTTCGGACGCAGCTTATGAGTTACTTTCTGGGTTTGTGACATCACAAGCCCATAAATGTATATAAACCCCGCCCCCAAGAACATATGACAAAGGGGGAGGGGCCATGTTGTGCTGCCTTAGAGTAGACGAAGAAAAAACAACGTAAAACGAGGTGCACGTAAAAATATTTTTGACTGAACCCCATAAACACCATCAAGAGTAGAAACATGAACACTGTCAACCACTATTATATAACGCTATTCTGGTTAGAAATAAAAGGAAACTGATATATTAATTTTTTTCATGTTTGCAGGTGATGTTTCAGGGATTTCTGGGTTCGACGACACGTACAGATGTCGCCACCAAACGGCTTCAGTCACCTTGGGCTCAGTTTCACACCATTAAGTGGGACGGCAGGGTTTACAAGAAAGGACAATATGTGAGATTGAGTGGTTTTCGTATTTTCACACTTAGTCATAGACTACACCAGTAAACAACAGGAGGCGTAGAAATTAACTGATTACTTTTTCGTAGTAACTGAATACAAATGGCTGTAAGCAAAATACAGCTAAACATTCTGTAAGTGTGCTGATTCCACAGAAGCTTCATACAGACTGTATAAATGTGTCTCTTTAGTTGTGTCAAGAAAGTATAACATGAAAATGTGTAGTAATCTCAGATATTGTCTTTCATATCTTTAGGTGAAGTCAGTGAAAACAAACCCCATCTTTGTTGGCTCTATAGTTAAGTTCTTGCTGTACGGAGAGCATGAAGGAGACGTGTACGCCACAGGAGGATATGTCCAGATTGCACTGGTAAGGATCGTTAAACACTTACGCTAGGACTGCGCGATTAATCGAATCGATCGTCTTGTGAGTAAAACAGAGTAAAATCACGGTTTTGTGATTAGTAGTAAATATCCACCATGTGCTTTTAAAAATTGCACTCGTAATTGCAGACGATAGTATCACGTATTAATGAAACCATTCGCAATTATGAAAGCTGTTCGCGTTTCGCAATTTATTGAGATTTAATTTTGATTATTATACGGCTCTCTGGAATGCTTGATTCTGATTGGTCAGTTGCAGGTTCGTTGTATGCTTATGTATACTTGTATGTTTAAAATCCCTCCGCGCCAACAAAGATTACCGTTTGGCGCCATCTTGTGACACTGGACAACCACAATTAACAATGTAACAACTTGTAAATAAATAAAATACATCCGTTATTATATATTCATATGTAGATGTTATAAATTGTCTTACTAACGTTTGTATGTTAGTCACGTGGTACTATATTGTTTCGCGGAAGGATGAAAATGTTAATTTAAAACAATATATATGCCAATAAAAAAAATGTTTTAAATTCATATTCATGTCCAGTTGTTTTCCTTCTGTGGCAAGTAGCCGTATAATAAGCGGGATAATGCAGAGGCAGCCGGTAGTTACTGCAAAATACGGCCCTTCACATCACACTGTTGGGGCTTATTTCTGCGATAACTACCAGCTGCCTCTACATTATCCCTTACTTAATCGTGTAGCCCTAACTTACACTGAATTAATGCAGTGCGGTCTTATGCTTCTCCTCCGTCTTTGAGTGTGGTTTGAAGTAGGGATGCACTTGTATTTTGTCTGATACTGAGGTTATTGCGGTTTATTTATTTTTTATATATATTTTTTTTCAATCTCACGAAATTCTGACTTTTTTTCCTTTTCCCCCACAATTGCTCATTTGACACTTTTCTCAGAATTGCAAAGTAAAAAGTCAGAATTAAGAAGTATTGTGAGAATTGTGAGATATAAACATGCGATTTGCGAGTTTTTAGGGGGAAAAAGACATTATATTTTCAGAATTGCGACTTCATATCTCACAATTCTGAAAAAAGAAGAAATAAAACAGCAGAAACACAGTCTAAATGTTATTTTTGAATTGCAATTATACATTTAATTGAATTAAAAGTATCTTTTCCCACTCTTATCACACACCGAACACGTCATTCTGTACGCGCTTTCACAGGTTACTTGCATATAAAGAATCAAAGTGCATGTGCGCCATGAATTAATAAAGTGGAATAACCTCGGCATGGAAATAATACAATTATTGGATTTTAGCTTTTTAATATTCCTGGTAATAATAATGAGTGACAGTACAGTTGAAAAGAACCTGATGCCAACAAAATAAGGTTTGGTAAAAGTTGTGTTAGACCTTGTATTGTGGGAATGTTTTGAATCTTGGGTATGTTTTGACTATGTGTGTACATCTCTGTGTGATTTGTTTTCATAGGAACCAGAGGAGTTGTATGATGAGCTGAAAATCATTCCCATCTCTAAGATCGACAGGCTAGCTGCAGCCGCAGCCATTAAGAAGAAAATCGAGGATGAGCTTGCAAAGTAAGACCTGTCGCTGTAATCTGCTTCGCCTTAACAGTAAAGAGAAGTAGAGCATTTTCCCTGAGTTTGGGTAAACAGACCATCTTCCCATACATAGTGAGATTATTTAATGTTTATTTTTATTTGTTTTAATAACAGTAATATCGTTTATGCATAATAACATGCACAAATAACACACAAGTATATAAAATCACTGAATAAAAAATAATTATTTAAATAAACTATAATTTCATAGCTTTATAGTTTAATAAATAGTGAAATAAAACTGAAACTATATAGAGGGAACTACAATTAAATGAAACTCTAATACAAATACAATGCAATAATAGTAATAGTAATTATAATTATTATGTAGCCATATTGAGATTTTTGTGTCAAACTTTGGGCAAATGCAATCACAAACACAGTTTTTAATTAGAAAGACGTCTTATCCAGATTATTGAATTACAGACTTGCATAACTGAGCACAGTGTGAGACATGATTACAATTTTTATTTTTTTTTGCCACCAGACTTCCAGATCAGCTGAGGGTTACGTGGCCTGAGGGAAACGCCTGGGCTGAGAATGACGCTCGTCCGGCTGGCACACCCATGGGTGAACAAACTCGCTCTCATACAAACACACCGTTTATAGTGCAGAACTTACACTATGGCCCGGTTTCACAGACAGGATTAGGCCATAGTTCAATTAGGACATTTAATTACTTTTAATATACATTCCTTAGAAAAAGGCATTACTGGTGTGCATCCTAAGGCACTGACATGTTTTAAGATCAGTCAGTGCAGGTTTCTTTTAGTTGAAACAGCTCAGATTTACATTTTAGTCTAGTACTAGGGTTAAGTCTTGTCTGTGAAACCGAGGGTAAATCTATTGGCCAAAGACATTAAAGGAACACACCACTTTTTTTGGAAATGGGCTTCTTTTCCAACTCCCAAGTTGAGTTTTTTTTTTTTTTTTTTGATCCATTCAGCTGATCTCTGGGTCTGGCGATAGCACTTTTAGTGGCATGTTCCTTTAACTCACAACCTTATTACATTATTTAAAAAAAATACAAAAACAGCTCCTTGATCTAATCTTCTATCAGCAGCACTGCCGACTGTAGAGAGATAGACTTGACTATGAGATTTCAGTATAAATCTGTTCTTGTTCAGGTCCAATTAAAGTGGAGATTTTGAACAAAAAAGGAGACTCTGTGTCTCGGCTGCCGGTGGCCGGAGCTACTAAGAAGCTGTTGATTGAGCTGAAAGTCATCTGGCACTGTGAGTCCCATTTACTACATTACTGTTTATAGTATGCCATGTTTTATATGTATGTTTGTATTTTATAAATGCAGTGACATGAGTATTGATCATATATATATATATATATATATGTATATGTATATGTATTTGTAATGTTTATCACATACAGTAATTTTATCCATTTCTTCCTTCAGCTGCTAAAGGAGACGTCCAGACAAACTCCCACATTGGTGTTCATTCTTCTAAGTGGGAATACTGGTTCAAGCCCATGGGTAAAAATCAGCTTATCATCACATATGTTCATATTCGATTTCCATTCATTTCTCACCATCAGCAGGGCAAAGTAATGCTAGTGAGTACTAGGGTTGCAAAGGGGTGGAAAGTTTCCGGTAAATTTCCATGGTAAGTTAAGCTTGGGAATTTTGGAAATATTCCATATTGGAAACTTTGGAAATAACATGGAAAT
>JAUMHR010000052.1:26493853-26510665 GCA_032361145.1 Enteromius fasciolatus
GTGCAAAGCAGTAATCAGAGCAAAGGGTGGCTATTTTGAAGAAACTAGAATATAAAAGATGTTTTCAGTTATTTCACGTACATAACTCACATGTGTTCATTCATAGTTTTGATGTAAATGATCATGAAAATAAAGAAAACACATTAAATGAGAATGTGTGTCCAAACTTTTGGCCTGTACTGTACTTTATAACCACAGCATGACTAAAACCTCAATAAAACAACTGCAATATGCTAATTCATGAAAGGTCTTATGTCAACCCTTGTAAAAAAGAGGTTAACTTCATTGTACTGAATGTGAACTTGTAATGAATTTAAAAAGTATATTTCTAAAAACTTTTGCATATGATAATATAATATTAATGTAGTAAAACCCACTTAAGTGACTTAAAGAGAGACACTTTTAAAAAGTGCACTTTGTAATAATGTAACATTTTTACTTTAAAGTAAATTGTACACCATTGTAAATTATTTCAATTAATGTTTACTAGTCTTTTGTTTTAAAAACACATGTAAGAATAATAATAAATAAAATAAGCACACTTATTTTGATGTGTTGTCTAACATGGTGCTTAATGGTACTTAATTATATTTTTAACTGTACTGTATATTATTCAACATTACATTTAAACCTAATATATTTTTAACGTACTACATTGCAACTTAATATACATATATTTAAATACATGACATACAAATTTTGATAGAAATGACTATTGAAAATGAATATTTTACCTATATTTTATGATTGTCAGTATATTTGGTTCATCAAACAGTTGACAATTCAAAAATGATAAAAGTAACTACTGTATAAAGATGTACTTAAATGCTACTTAAGTCCTACTTAAGTGGGCCAAAAAAGCATTCTAAAGTTCATTTAATTGAATAGGATTAACTTGAGTGCTTTTTTGACCTACTAAAGTGTATTAAATATACTATAGTTTATATTCACATTTAATATAAATGTAAAATTATGTTTTTTATTGCATTGCAGTTAACTCACTACACTCAGTTTGCACTTAAGTATATGCTGTTAGATTATATTATTTCTGCAATTAGTACCTCTTTAAAACAATATATGATAAAATGTACTTCTTTTCCTCAAGGGTCAATCTGAGAATAATAAAAGATTAATGACGAGTGGATAAGTGGATCAACTGGATAAAATGCAATACACTAAATAAGTGTTTAAAAGAGATAGAGAGTGACAAAGATGCAAAAGAAATGAATTAAAAATGAATGGAACAAAAACAACAGGAAAGGAGAAAATGGAGGCAGGCCAACTCTGAGGAGGGATGCCGATGGGTGACGTTCCAGAGAGTTGCTTTTCTCTCTCTCTTCTCACCTGAGCCTCTTCGTCCTCTCTCTCGCTCTCCTGCTTTCTCTTGTTCCGGAGTAGAGTTTACTGAGGACTTACGACTGTCTGGCAATTCTGTTGCCGACTCCTTTTGGATACAGGTGGGCTTTAACAACTCATTGCTAGAGTTTGCAACCTGTTTAGTAGTTTCCTGCCCACAAGCAGGTTCTGCTTCTTGCTGATTTGCCCTTTTGCCCTGTTTGCCTTCATGTGAGGCAGCTGGACGGCCTTTGTGGCCAGTGTTTTGACCCCCTCCCTCAACCCTTGTGCTAACATTAGCTATGCGTGTTAGATGCATGTCAGCGGGGGAGTGAGGTGCCGCATGCCTGCCCACTCCGCTACAGCTGTGCTGGGTTAGTCCGACCCCATTACCCCCCGACTCCAGACACACACCATGAAGAATACCGCCCCCTACAGTAGTTAGCAGAGAAAACAGCAAAAGAGAGCAGACATGAATTCCATTAAAACACAATCACATTCAGAACATTTCACATTTAATTCCTTTAGTCTAACTATCCAAGTAGAAAACTTAAGCAGAAGTCTGTATGCATGCAAGAGATAATCACATAAGAATATTCTATTCAAATTATGGAAAGAGGCAAGTTATTTTAAGGAGAAATGAGTTAAGGGAAATAAAAGAAAAGTTTAGAAAGAGGTATTTAGTTTAGTTTGTGCAATTTAAAGTCACAAAGGTTTAAGCTTGTTAAACCTTTATGAAAAGGACATAATATCTCACTATAGCATTACATCAAGGCACATAAATCTCAATGAAAGCCAGATAACATGTTACCAAACATGTTAATTAATCAACCAGTAAACAAAATAAAAACTGCTAGTAAGTGTCTATCACCTACAGGCCATTTTTATTTGTAGCATTTATTTGTAATATACATTGGTCATGATCATATGACGGCTTATAATAATTCTATAGGTTTTAGTTAATGCAAGACAAAGGAACTTATTGCATTAAAAGGCCTATGTATTGACTGTCAATTACTGATTAAAAAACTAAATAGAAATAGAAACTTTATACTATAAACACGTAATTTATGTCAATGTGACTACATATATTATTATAGTCATAGTATTATCATTTTATTTCAATGATAAAATATGAAACTATATTACTATTGCAATAATGCTAGTTTAGTGTAAAGTGAAAAGTAAACAAATTTTATACATACATGCATATATACATTAACAGAACAACAGTAAAATTACAATAAAACAATATGAAGAAATATATTACAATATAGCTGGTCTTATATATTAACCAGCACTGATTATGTTTGTTTTTATGTATTTAAAAAATAGTGTAACTTTTACAATAAGAAACTACTTTTGCCAATCAAAAATGTTTTTTGTTAAGACAACAATCAAAAAAACTTTCCAATTCCTTGCGGATATTGTATGTATATTTAATGTATATATAAATATATGTATATTGTTTATGTTGTATTGTGTTTTATTGTTGCAATTATTGTAAATGTATCTTTTCACATTGAGTTTTCTGTGCCAGAGAGTACTGCTTTGATTAGAAAAAGGTGTGCTCAATAATGAGTGAGCTTGACGCTCAACAGAAAGTCTCGGCTGTTAAAGGTCATGACATAGAAAGAGTGAAAGACATGCAGAGGGGACGGGTTTAAAAAGATTGAGGGAGAGGGAAGGAGTGTACGTGGGAGAGCGGGTGAGCTGGTTTTGTAGTCACCACTATGTTGGATCAGTTGTGACCCAAACTAGAGGAGGTCTACAAGTCCTGACCCCTGGGAGAAAAGCAAGGAGCGGTGCTGGAGTTGGGTGGCCTTGCCACTAACATGTCATACAAGGGCATGTGGAATGCATTACAGTTGAGTACAGTGATCAGATTTAAAAAGTGAAATCATATTCCTAAGATCTTTATGATACCAATAGATGGGTATAAATGACTTACCAATAGCAGCTTTTACTTTAATGGCTTCTGATTCCTGTGAGAATTCACTGATTCCCGCAGCATTGATGGCTCTTACTCGGAAAACATAACTCTCGTCAGTGGTCAAGCCATGACAGATAAACCTGCAAGAACACATTCGAACAGTTATTAAATGAATTGCGATCTTTTAACGATTCTAGTAAATTCACAAGTTTCAAAATCAATGTTCTAAAGCAGTGGTTTTTACTCTTGTCCTGCTCTGCATCTCTCATTCAGATCAGCTCAGCTCAAATCAACTGTTCCATTTATACAGCTATATGGACGCATGTGCAGTGAATTAAAGCTTTAATCATGATAAAACGGTTTATTAAAAGCTTTAGCCTTTATAAATAACAGCGTATCTAAAAGTATGAGACACCAACAAACACGGCAAAGAGCCATGCCTACACAGATTCTGTGTGATCTTCACTAATATCCTCTGTTTCTTAAAGCTCAAAATGACATCACTGTTCACAATACAATCAGAGCACATGTGTGCTGAGCTGATGGGCGGGACATTTAGACCCGTACTAGAGGCGATTTAGCTAATCACAACACACTGGGCCAGCTAACCAACCAAAGCCCATTGCGAATTTCTGAAGGACGGACTTCATGAAAACAGGAAATGATCAGCATGACTTTTAGAGAAGGCACAAAGTAGTGTGGAACAAAGGTAAATTGTGCAAAAAATAATGTTGTTGTTTTTTTTAACGAAGCATTAACACGTTAGACTGCACCCTATAAACATAATGAAGCCTAGAAAAAAACAACCACCAATGAAATGTTACAACCTAAAATTCAAATCTGAAACGGTCACGAATCCATGGACCAGAGGTCACTCTAGGCTTATATTGACTCTCACACCACACAGACTGTTACACATCACCCTGGACTACATTTCCCATGTTATATAGCTCAGTCAATCATTCATACATATAACACACAGTATTGTTTATCACAGTATTATCCCTGCTAAGTGCTAGCTACTTTACGGAGCCTTTCCACAGCAGTTATTCAAGTCAGTCTAGTCCTGTTCATTGCACGTTTCCTAATCAGTTTGCCGTGGATTTTCCCTTTGTCTTGCCGTTTTAGACTGTGTTTGCACCTTGCTTGGACTCTCTGGATATTATTTTCCAATCAAAGAACCACTCTTTCCCTAGGGAATATTTTTGTGTCTTGCCCTCAACATAACAATACCCTGCCTGTTTTTGACCATGTTGTCGAATAAGGCTTCACAATTGGATCTGCTCGTCTCACATCTCGTTCACTCCATAACAAACAGTTCCAGCATTTAATAGTGAAGCTTACTAAGATAAACATTGGATTGATGCTTATGTTATACAAACCCTAAAGACATTTAGGGTAAATGTCTTTGAGATAAAAAGGAAAAAATGTTTTTCAGCCAAAAATTCTGCCCAATTTGATGATTTGTCTGTTCAACGCGATGCTTCATACCTTGTTCCTTTAACCGGTTTGTTGTTGCATGGCTCCCAAGTGTTGCTCCCTGCAATGCTGCTCTCAATGTAGTAGCCCACCAACTCTTTAGCGTCACGTGATGCTTCCCATGAAACCACCACAGACGTGTCTGTATTACGGGTGGGAACCACACGGCCAGGGGCTGATGGGATATCTGCAGGCAGGTAAAGAAAAACATGAAACTGTCATTGTGCTTTTTTACACACACACACACACACACACACACATATATATATATATATATATATATCATAATTTATATACATAACATGTATTTTACTAGTTTAACATAACAGCATAATGTATTCAAAGGGGACACACTCATAAAAACATCAAATATTCCTTTAACTTTTGCTTGGTTTAGAGGCTTTTGAGGTTATTGAATATACCATACCCAGCTTGTCGCCAACTGTGGTGGCTTCGGTGGGTTCTGATGGTTCACCAACACCGGCTGAGTTACAGCAGCGAACACGAAAATGATAAGACTTGCCCTCGGCCAGATCGAAAAGGGCAAAACGTGGAGATTTGACGGGGATTTCAGTGTTGACCCGCTGCCAACTGTCTGTGCCTGACACACACTGCACACACACACACACTTTATTACAAAACCAATTACAAACAACTGTCTTCAACATACATTAAAACTTTATTAAATGGCTATGAAGTTTAAACTCCGTTTTGCTCTCTGACCTTTTCCACGTAATACATAACCCCTTCATGGCCCTTGTCGCCTGGAGGTTTCCAGCTCAACACCACGTAGTTTTTAGTGGCCTCAATGACTGAGAGATCACGAGGTCTGCCAGGAACCACTCCCTCTACATTAGTTCAAGAGAAAATGCAAAATGTTGCACTGTAGGTTAACCGATAAGGGTAACACTTCAGAATAGGGGTCCAAAATAATGCATTAGTTAAGCATTAATTAATGGTTAATTTGTTCACAATTAAGCATTAGTTGAGCAAAAACACACTACTAATTAATGATTAAAATGTTAGGTTGTGGAAGTGTGATTTTTAAAATTATTTAATAGAAGTTATAACAATAAGAAAATAAGAAATTTTCTCATATAATTGTGAAATCATAAAAAATGTTTACAAATTCAAGAAAGTTTCCAATTATGATATAAAAAGTCACTATTACAAGAAAATATCACATGTAATGAGGTACTACGCTCTATTATGAGAACGTTTTTTAGTTTTGTGATATATTAATTCCTTATAATGATTATAATGAATTTCTTATTATTATGAGATACTAAGCCATATTAATGGGACAGATTCTTATTATTATGGTACAAGAGGTCAATATGAGACATTTCCTCAGAAAAATGAGAATAAGTCATATTAAGTTTCTCTCTGTTATGACTTACAGAATCATATGTTTAGCTGAACTATGGTGGTTTCTCTATATTTAAAGCTTTTTAATAACAGTTTCATTTGAAATGTCTCACCCACAGGCTCCTCCTCGGTCACAATGATTTGTCCAGTCCAAGGAGCAGAGGGACCTAAAGAACGAGAGTATATTTTACTGCTTGTTTTTTTAATTTTTTGTGTATTTGCTCTGTTGATGTGGTTGTACCCTTTCTGGTGCGGTCTGCAGGGTCCATAGCAGCAACTGGTTCAGACACACGGGATGGATGGCTCATGCCCGCCTTGTTCACCGCACGCACTCGAAACACATAGCTTCGTCCTTCCACCAGACCAGTTACAGGGAAGCGTGCAAACTTCACCGGAGTATCATTGCATTGCGCCCAGTGTTTCGTGCCAACTTCACATCTGCAGTGAGAGAAGGGAGCAAAATACAAGCTGATATTGTATACATTATAAATCTCTATGAATACCATCTTCATTCTGTCTAATACAGAGCTTTTTATTTGATTTTGTGAGATGTTTGATGCAGTGACCTGTCAACAAAGTATCCCAGAATGGGGCTTCCTCCGTCAACAGCAGGCTGCTTCCAGATAACAATGACGTAATCCTTATTGGCATCCAGACTGTGAACATCTAAAGGAGCACCAGGAGCTCCTGCAACCTCCGCATCAGCATCTAACAAACACACAAATGAAGTCTGAATGGATCATTACTGTAAAGCAATTACAACTAGTTTACATGAAGTAACTGCATGCTATCCCATGTGGAAAAAGTAGTGCACTTATTTGTATTAAATGTGCACTTGTAGTGAACTTCAAATCTTGAAAGCAGACTTGCTTTTACACTTCAACTATATTTCAAAGACAAAGAAGTTATTATTAAATTAAGTTCTACTTAAGTGGATCGTAAAAGCACTTAAAAGTTCAGCAGAATTTGCTATCATTCAATTGTATTTAAACTTTTGCAGTTAAATATCTAAAAAACATTACATATATACAATGAGTAAATAATTATTTATTGGAGTGTGTTCACTATATCAGTTGTCTACTTAAAAACTTTGCGTTTAATTCTGCACCAGTCTTTGTGTTTAGTTGTATAGCAAGTGTATCATTTCTATAAAAAGTACTAAGTGTTAAGTTTCAAATTAAGTTTTATAAAGTGTATTGCAGTATTTTCTCTAGTGTTGAGAACTTCATTTGTTTCACAGATACTTCATCTGAATGTCATGACGGCACAGACACAGCACGACAGGGATAAATTTAGAAAGAAACTTGAACTGGGAAGGGAGGCTTTCAGAGACACGCAAACCTCACACACAGTACAAGCCAAAAGAGTGTGTCAGAATATTACCAGCATTAATATTTTGGCCTGTAATACTGCAGCAGGCTCTATTAGAAATAGCCGGGTGTGTTGGTCCTCACCTTTGACAAAGACGTACGCTGAGTGTGTCTCGAAGCCAGATTTGGTGATTACACGAAGTGTGTATAGTCCTTCGTCCTCCTTGTTGAGGTGTGAGAGAGTCAGAGTCGCTCTGTCACCGCTCCAGTGCATCTGAACCCATTTCGATGGCACCAGCAGTTTATCTAAAACACATAAATACATCCATGCATTTTGTGTAGGCAGAAAATACATTTTAGTATTTAAAAAAATATACAGTCAAAGGTTTTTTATGTTTCTGAAAGCACTATGATCACCAAGACCTTTTTTTCTTTTTAACCAAAAATACAGTAAATACAGCAAAATCATTATTTAAATTGACATATTGAAATATTATTGCAATTTAAAAGAGCTGTTTTCTATGGAAACCTGTTTCTGTCACCGAATAAAAAATGAAAAACGTAATTGCGACTTTTTATCTTATAATTCTGATCTTTTATCTATTTTTCTCAGAATTGTAAGATTTAAAATATATAATAAAGATATAAAACCACAATTACAAGTTATAAAGTCACAATTGTGAGATATAAAGTTGCAAATACGTAAAAAACAAAAAGGTCAGAATTGCGTGACATGCAATGCAATTTCCCGTTTTTATCTCATAATTCTGAGAAAAAAATTCTGAACTGTAAGAAAATGTAATTGATTGCTGTGATCAAAGCTGAATTTTCAGTATTTCTAATATCTGGGGCCAGATTTATTAAACAGGGCAAATAAGCATTCTGGCCCCTCGTGACATCAACTTTGCGAGAGATGCTATCAGAGAAGACACTCTTACCATCTCTGTACCACTCTATCTCAGGCTGGAAGCGCTGCAGTGATGGGTAGATGATAACAGAGCAGCCAAAGCTCAGTGTCTCACCCTCACGTCCAAAAGACACACCAAACTTCTCCACAATGTGCGTCTCGAACGTCACTCCATACTCCAGACAGGGCACTGCAGTGCACACGCACATTAAATTCAGATTTACTTATATTACAGTATTGATAGGTAAGACCCCAGGATTCACCTTGTGGAAAATGATGCACACATATACACACATATTTATAATGAACCACATTCAGTTCATATTGTACAATGTGTACAGTAAATCTGGGAACATTTTACATGAACATCATCAAGAATTGAAAAGAGACGGACAGCAGGCATCATTTAGGTGGAAAACAATTTATAACAAAACACAGTAAGATAACAAAAGAGCGGGGAATGTTAGTGACAGAAAGACATTTGCATTAACAATGCTGAGACAAACAAAGACTACAAAACAGAGACGCTTCCAAGAAGATGAATACACACACAGAAACTGGAAATGGAAATAATAAACACAAGATATTTATGGAAGAAATCTTTCGTCCTTATGGAAGCTGGTTTCCACATCGTTCCGCCCATGTTTCACAGTTCTGAGACGAGAAGTCGTAATTGCGAGAATTGCATGAAAATTTTCATTCTTAATTTTTAAAAATTAAATTATTTGAATTCCGAGTATTAAAAAAAAAGTTGGAATTGCAAGAAGAAAATGTTGGAATTGTGCGAAAATATATCTTCAAGTAGAAAAGCCTTTTTACGTTAGGCTATTCTTTATCAAATGTAGCATTGGTGAGATTAAAACTTGGAATGGACAATGATCTCGCAATTTCAAGAAATGCATACAGCTTAATTTATTTATCCCATGGTGGAAACAAGCTTCCATAATAAGACTAGCCTGCCTCGAAATACCTTTGAAGGAATATGAAGGAATATTCCAGGTTACATATAACAAACAAAAATAAAAATGTTTACAGTAATGCACTTTACAATGAAAGTTTAAGGGTCCAGCTGCCTCTAGATTTACATTGCAAGTGCATTACAGCAAACATGCTTTTGTTTGGTTCTTGTTATGAAAAATTATGGAATTATTTAGCGTGATACATGTAAAATAATTCCATTTCATATTTTTTCAACAGTTTTTTTTGTGTCCAAACTGACTAATAAGTAGCTATATTGAGTAATACTAGCCTTATTGTAAAGGTACAGTGTTGAACGACTGAATGTTTAATTTTTCAAGACTGGAAATAAACATGCAATATTGGGATAATAGCAATTCCATATTTAAAACCGGATACTAATTCAGCACATTGCATGTAACTTATCAAAGCAATCCTGAATGTTATCTATATTAGACAGATTCATCAAGATGAAGAAGAGACGATCATGCATATAAGATGATCAGGGAAACCAGACGAGACTGAAACATTAAAAGAACATTATAAAAAAACCTTCACCAAGGTTACCTTTAAAGCCGAACTTTCTGCTGTCTGCACCAGCGAATCGGAAAACAAAATAGCCATTAGCCAGCGTACATGATAAACTTTAGCGTCATGCTCACAGCTTCACACACTTCAGCAAAGCACATGTACAGAAGTTGTGAAAGAGAGCAATTAAGTGTCAGGTTTTATACTGAAACACTTACGGAGTCTGGGAGAAGGCAGAGACTCATCAACTTCTCCTTTGAATCCTAAATGTCAAATTACAAAACAACAAGATTTTTTGGTGTTTTATCAGATAATTGACACCATAACTACACATTGTCTTGAACTATACCTTCTAATGTAACTGTCAGCAGAATTTGAATTACTCACTACTTAACACATACCTGATCACTTTTAGACATTTCAAGTCAATCTAGGTGAGTAAAGTGTGTAGACAATCTTTACGTTGGCTGGAAAAAGCCTAGCCAGAAAGTTTGTAAAAGTTTTCAAAGCTTTAAGTTTGAAGGTTTTCATATGGAAGTAAATACTTAAAATAGTTTTAAAGACTAAAGTTTGAATGTTTTAAAGGCATTCATGTCTTTAAAAACCATCTTAATGAAACAATGAGGACAAGAAAAGCCTTTTGTATTGAGTAGTAAGTAAATTGATTTACTGGTACTTAATATACTAATATAATTAATCATTTCTTTCTTTTGTGCTCACCAAGGCTGCATTTATTTGATCAAAAATGTATTCCAGAATCATCCTAATATGCTGATTTGCTCAGTTTTTATGAATTATGTTTTGCCCTTAATATTATTTAATAGTATTTTACAATGTTACTGTGTTTCACTGTGTTTAAATGCAGCCTTGGTGAGCAGGAGAGACTATTATTCCAGACTGTTAGTGTCATTGCTATAATGACTGTTTGGTGTTTCTCATTAGAAAGATTTTAGGATGATTCATTTCAGACCTACTTTTGACGACAACGGAAGCAAAAGCAGAGGTCTCGCCCTTGCTGTTCATGGCCGACACACGATACTGTGCTGTGTCATCGAAGTCACACCTGGAATTACAGACAGACATGTTAAACACGTCTGCAAAACACTGTTTCACGAGTATGAAGTCCATGTGCGCTCACTTGTTAATCTCCAGGGAGTGGACGCTGTAGCTACTCTCCACTTTGTACTTCCCTGGATTGGACATGGGATCAATGCTAACATTGTTCTTGTACCTAAGAGAGAAGAACGATTTGAAATACTTTGGCATAATGTATCTCAATCTCAATCCAAATCCAAATGCACAAAAAAAACTGCTGCTGAAATAATTTTCACTCAGAAATTGCTAGTGCATTTCACATATATTACAAAGAAATGGCAGATAAAAATGACAAAAAATGCTGCATTATGCATATGTATGTGCATGTGTGTTTGTGTAATGTGCTTGTTTGTCTGTGTATGTGTTTGTGTAAGCATGTACATGTATGTTTATGTATGTATGAGCACGTGTGTTTAATGTGCGTGTGTTTGTGCATGTATGTTTGTGTACGCATGTGCATGTGTGTTTGCGGATATATGTGCATGTATGTTTGTGTAAGCATGTACATGTGTGTTTGCGGATATCTGTGCATGTATGTTTGTGTAAGCATGTACATGTGTGTTTGCGGATATATGTGCATGTATGTTTGTGTAAGCATGCGCATGTGTGCTTGCGGATATATGTGCATTTATATTTGTGTACGCATATGCATGTGTGTTTGAGGATATATGTGCATATATGTTTGTGTAAGCGTGCGCATGTGTGCTTGCATATGTATCTGCATGTATGTTTGTGTAAGCACGCGCATGTGTGTTTGCGTAAACATGTACATGTATGTTTGTGTAAGTATGAGCATGTGTGTTTGCGGATATATGTGCATGTATGTTTGTGTAAGCATGACGTGTGTTTGTGGATATATATTTGCATGCATGTTTGTTTACGCATGTGCATGTGTGTTTGCGGATATCTGTGCATGTATGTTTGTGTAAGCATGTACATGTGTGTTTGTGGATATATGTGCAAGTATATTTGTATACGCATGTGCATTTATGTTTGTGTAAGCATGTGCATGTATATTTGCGGAGATATGTGCATGTATGTTTGTGGATATATGTGCATGTATGTTTGTGGATATATGTGCAAGTATATTTGTATACGCATGTGCATTTATGTTTGTGTAAGCATGTGCATGTATGTTTGCGGATATATGTGCATGTATGTTTGCGGATATATGTGCATGTATGTTTGTGGATATATGTGCATGTATGTTTGTGGAAGCATGCGCATGTGTGTTTGGGTATATATGTGCATGTGTTTGTGTAGGCATGTGCATGTGTGTTTGCGTAAGCATGTGCATGTTTATGTAAGTATGTGCATGTATGTTTGTGTAAGTATGAGCATGTGTGTGTGTAAGTATGTAAATATGTGTGTGAGCTCACCACACGACACGTGGTTCAGGCCATCCTGAGATGGTGCAGTGCAGCCGCACACACTGTTTCTCCCAAACAGTGTGGGATCGCGGCTTGATCACAAACTCGGGAGTGTGCATCAGGCTGTCCTCGTTCAGACGCTTATGGTACTCTTCGTTCTCATGGATCTGAGCACATGCAGTCATTCATATAGTGTTTTAAAAAAATGCCATTATGGTTTTTTTGGTCATAAATGCATTATGTATGTGCATAAAAAATATTGCATTTATGACCAAAGGCAAGGCATTGCAATGAACATATATCTGAAAATATAACCACAGCAATCAAACATCACTTATCTTTTACTAACCTTGTTTGCGCAAAGTTAAAAATTTCATTTATTTTATGAATATCCCTTGTTAAAAAGAAGTACATTTTATCATACTTCAAGAATCAAGAATACACTTAAGTGTAAATTGAATGTAATGTTTTTGCATGCTTAATTGCATGTTAATGAAAATGCATTATAGGTTAAATGTATATGAAATTGTACTTCTATTGCATTTAAAATGTGGTTAAATACTGCTGAATGCACTGACAAGCATTTATGATAACCTAAAACATACTTCATGTGTGTTTCTATTGAATATTCAGTCATGTATTTATAGATTTATATACATTTGTTATTATTCATTTGCAATTTAGTACATTTAAAATATATTAATTTTAAACATAATAAGAAACAATACACTACATTTAAAATTATCAAGTACTTTACATGTTTTATCACATTAAGTAACACATCAAATTAAGTGTGCTTTAATTTTACATTATTACAGTGCATTTTTGTGTGTACTTAAGTGTGTTAAGAAAGTGTCTCTTTAATCACTTAAGTGACCTTTATTTCTATATTATCTGCAGTTACCTTTCTTTTTAATGTACTTTTAAGACAACAAGTACACATTTAACACTAAGCGCACTTATTTTTGACAAGGGATGCTAAGGTGACTTACCAAAAAGTGATTTCCATTTGCATCTTCTATTTCTAAAAGATTAACACAATATCTGTTCAAAATGTGTTGAGCATTATAACGTGTCCCTTGAGGTCCCTCAGGTTATGCTCATTAGGATCAAGTGCTTCCTCACAAGTCATTGGTTTAATTTGTCCAGTCGTGTCAGAGTAAACATAATCTCCTTGAGGATTCCCTCAGCGATGATCAGCACATAACTTGTCAACAACAGTAGTTTCATAGTCACTTTAACACACACCACAGATTAACACACACCACACAACCACATAAAACATTACAGCCCTTGAAATCTGGCACCACGGTTTGTTGGCACCATATTCAGAACTAAATAAAGTTTGTGTCATGATACTTTCTTGCTCTTTTTCTATCTAAAAATAGGGAACATACAATATCCATGAGTTTAATGGTGTTCCTCAAAGCCTACAATCAGAGCAGAGACAAATGGATCTCCTGTTGCACAATTACTTCAAACTATAAAATTCCCACATTTACTGAGTGTGTAATTTCACCTTTGTGTTTAGTAGCATGCGCCTGTGCAAAAGTACAGTATGAGTTTGTTGTAATAAAAGATTAAATCATAAAATGTTGCGGCACTATTAAAAATAATCTTCATTTTCTGAATGAGTGTGTATTTATGTTTATATAGGATGTTTTGGACTTTTTTATCATCCATCAGACATACGTAGTTTGATTTACTACTGAAGTCAACTGAGTTAGGGTTAGGAGAGTGTTTAAACAGTGACGCTTGTGAAAGAGAAGTGCACTTAACTGTACCGAATGTGCACTTGTAGCATACATCGCATTTTAAAAGTATTTAGTATTTACAGATTATTTAATATTAATGAAATAAATGCCTCCTAAGAGATTCTTTTATGACTGTTTCTGAACACACTTAAGTACACTTTTAAAAAGTGACCTTTGTAATGTCAAATTAAAAGTCTGCTTACACTGTATTTTAAGGTGTCTTTTTTTAACAGTTTAATTGTTGTAATTGTAAAGTATACATTGTGTAACAAGTACTGAGTAATATTATTTAACTACATGTACTTACTATATGGTTTAGGTTTTATTTCCATGTAATTAATGCATGATTTATTGTTATTATAATAGTAAGTGCATGTGATGTGTAACAAAGACAGCTTAAAATAAAGGTGTTGCCAAATGTTTTACCTTAAACTGTATTTTAACTCATTGTTTTAATAATCTTTCATCAAAGCACATGTAAAGTATTTGATTACAATTTTAACAACTGTGTGTTATTCAGTATTACATTTAAAGCAATGCAACTTAAAATATGTAATTATTAGGCTAGATTTGTGTTTAAATAGTACAAAAGATGTACTTATGTAAATGGATCAAAAGCAATCTAATATGCATTTAAACTATTAAAAAAATGCATTTAATTGCAGATAAAATGCAATTAATTTTACGTATATTCTTTTAAAGTAGGCCTATACTATTTCCATACTAAGCATTCTTGCTTCTTTTCACAAGAGTAATAAAGCAAGGGAGATGTCATAGCCGCGTTGCAGTGCAGTCCAACAGTTTTTAGTCGGTATAATTTCAATTTAAGTAGGAAGTGTTACTTGACAAACAGCCATTCATTAAGAATTGTTATGAATAGGAATGTATATTTGGTAACACTTTATTTTAAGATGTCTTGTTACATATGTTACATGTACTTACTAATATAATAATAATTAATTATGCATAATTACATGCAAGTAAACCTAGACCAAACCCTAACACTAATCATATAGTACATGTAATTAATTAATAGGTATCTAAGTACTCAGTATTTAAATGCATAATAACACTGTAACAAGCACATGTTAAAATAAAGTATAACTGTATTTGATCTCTCGTCGAAACAGCAGCAGTGAGTTATGTGTTTAGGAACAGGACTATGATCTCCACTGACCCTCTTGCTAAGCGAGATGCGCTCTGCAGACTCCCTCATGACGCTTCTGCGGGACTTGTGCTCGATGCGCTCTGACTCCATGCCGCTAGCGAAGAGGTCACGGCGAGCCAGATATCCGGCGCTCTCTTTAGCACGCACTTCCTCTGTGTCTGACAGGCCGCTTTCAAACTCACGACTGAGGGGGGAATTCATATGTAGCATCACTTTCACACGCCTCCCCAATTAAACACAGCAGTTCAACACAATAAAACATGTATTTCGTCACATACAATATATACACAAGGCTTTATGAATGAAAGTGGAAAGCCACTTTGCATGCTACCAACACATCCACCCTTAAAGGCAGTCAGTTTACCTAAAACGAAAGCTCCTCAAGCGCCTTCAAACACAAAAAGAGATATTCTGGTATCCAAACACACCCTCAGAAATAAAAGTACAAAAGCTGTCACTGGGGTGGTACCTTTCCAAAAGGTACAATTTTGTACCTATTAGGTTTAAGTATGTACTATGTACACTTTAAGTACGGATATGTATCTTTAAGATACCAAAATGTACCCTTTAGGTACAAACATGAACCTTTTTGAAAAGGTACTGCCCCAGTGACAGCTTTTGTACCTTTATTTCTGAGAGTGCAGTCTCATGTAAAAACGGAAGCACTACAGAAGTCAATGGCTACTATCAAATATTTGATCAGCAATATTCTTCAAAATATCTTTTTTTATGTTTAGTAAAAGAAAGAAACTCTTGTTTAGAACAACTTGTATGAACTATATCGCTTTACTGCAGCCAGTTTTCTTACAGAGAGCCATTTTATATCTGTAAAATATTCCTGAGTGAGCTAAAAGAGTTCTCAATGTTAAATTAATGTTTCCATTGTGAATAAGTAGTGTGCTTCATTGTACTAAATGTGAACTTGTAGTGTACTTTATATCTTAAAAGTTTGCTTTTAAAAAAACTAACTGTACTTGCGGATAATGTCATATTAATAACATAAAAGGCCACTTAAGTTTAATCTTAAAGTACATTACATATCACGTTTTACTAATCTTTCTTAAAATACTTTTTAAAGTGCTCTTATTTTGATGTATTGACTAACACATTAAATCCCATCTAACAATTTATGTTTCTTAACAGACTTAAGTAGACTTTTTTAAAATGTAAAACTTTTTTAACATTGTTCAGTTAAAAACTTTTACTTTAAATGACATTTTTTATTTTTTTATGTTTTGTATTGCTTTAAAGTACACTCATTTCGCTGAGCTGACTTACCTACTAAAGCACATGTAAAGTACTTGATTAGAATAAGATAAATCTGTTATTCGAAATTACATTTAAAATGAATATGTATTGTAATAAACTGCATATTTATCATTACAAATGTGTAATTACACATATTTAAATACATGGCATACAAGTTGAAAATGAAATGACATTAAAATATATTTTATTTCAGCATAATTACACATTAACCACATTTCAAAGACATTCTAATTAATTATTACATACCAAATAAAAATGTACTTAATGTGACATTCTGCCCCGTCTGTCTTGTCTTCCCCGTGTCTTTGTGTATTTTGGTTTAGTCCTGTCCTGTTTGGT
>JAUMHR010000052.1:26576537-26590226 GCA_032361145.1 Enteromius fasciolatus
TCGCAATATATATCGTTATCGCAAGAGGCTGCAATGTATATCGCAATATGGATTTTAGGCCATATCGCCCATCCCTAATCTAAATGTATGTTTTTAGTGTGAAATTCCTTTTAAATACTTGTGTCAGTATAAGAATAAGTAATTTTTATATTATTTATTTGAAAGAACTAGAATAGTTTAATGTCTGTTTTGTATTGGATTTAGTATTGTATTTGTATTTAGAAAAGTACTATATATAGATAGATAGATAGATAGATAGATTTTCACTGTAATTAAACTGTAACTGTTTTATTTATATATATATATATATATATATAATTAATTAATTTATTTTTTACAGTAACCCCGCACTGGAATGATGCTAAAAATTTAAATTTGCATCACAGAAATAAATTACATTTTAAAATGTTTAAATGGGAAATAGTCATTTCAAATTGTATTAACATTTTACAGTATTACTGTTTTTTTTTTTCTGATCAAATAAATGGAGCCTTGGTGAGCAGAAGTGACTTGTAAAAACATTTAAAACTTGCTGGTTTCATTTTGGTCTTTCCTTTACAGTGTCAAACATTTCTTATTTTAAAGTTCTTCAAATTAGCCTTTCTTTACCTATGTAATGTGATTAGATCAAATTATCTGAAGGCTCATGAACCTTCACATTTGTCTGTAATTGGACATCCACACCTATGCACATGATTCTCTATGCTTTTGCTTCATGTGTTGCATTTTACATGTAGTTGCATTGCCTGAGAACAAGGCTGTTTGTTTGCAGAAAATTGCAACGGACTGATTCTGTAAATTTTCTATGTATGTTTGATCGTTCTAATTTGTGTGGTTTTATTCTTTGGGAGATGACACAAATAATGCTATACTGGTTCTTTGGTAGCTTTGTGGTATTTAGACTTCAAATACTAGCCGGGTCATGGTATTTTGAATTCAGCTGTGAGACTTGTGGCTCTGGTAGAAATAAAAGACAAAGCGGCATTCTTGAGATGCTTTTTTTTTTTTTTTTTAAAGACGAATTCCTTTGACCTGACAGTGTCTAAAAATGCAAAATACATGTTACAGAAAGCCAAAAAAACAAAAAAAAAACAAACAAAACCGAACTGATCAGTAGCCAAATATGTAATGAATATGTATGTGGGTCAAAGACATCAAAAGAAATTTACAAATGTGATTTTATGTTCATAATAAGCACATTAAATGCAAGTAAAATGTGTGCTTTTAAGGTTCTAGATGAGTTTTGGAAGAATAAAATGTGGAAATTGGGTTGAAATGGTTACATTACAAAAAACCAAGGTAACATTTCAAGACATTTTTGATTTAGATTAACTTTTAATAATTAAATTAACTATTAAAATGCAAATAGAAAACATGGAAAAACTCACAGACTACTACTTGTTGTTGTAAATCATACAAAGATTACTAGTTACTACACATTTAATTCAGTGTGTTATTCCTTTGTAATCATTTATGAAACTGCTAGCAATATCTGAATGAAAATCTTTCCTGCATGTTTTCATTGTACAGTAGTAACAAACTATGCAAACAAGTGAGTAGAGAACAGACCCTGGCTCTTCAGAGCGGTACTCGTGGTATGGCGATCCTTCAGCTGCTGTATTACTGTGAGATGTTTGCTAACAAATTTTGGGAGGAGCATGCACAAGTAATTATCACGGCTGGCTCCTCATTTCCTAATCATGTTATCCTATCAGAGCAAGAGAAACCTCCTATAAATAGCACAAGCCCCCTTTCTTCGATATGTCGTTCATAGCATCCCTCCGCCACCCCAGATTCCACCGTTCGTACTATCCTTCCTCTGCGGGGGGTTCTCGGGGATCTCTCTCCCCGGACAGCATGCCAAACGCTTTAATTTATACATATTACAAGTAAGTATGAACTTGTGAAATAAAGGTGTCGTGGCACCTCGAGTCTCCAGTGCGTGTCTCCTGCAGGTTTGCAGTGATTCATGGGGATTTGGGCTGGAATGCTGTGAATGTGCCAGTGTTCCTCGGCCAGTCTCATACGTAAGCCTTCAGTTACAGTCTGACAGGTGCCGTGGCTTTAGGGCAGCATGTGCACACTTTTATCTCTGCGGGTGTGTGTTGCCGTTTGACATGCACAGAGCTTACTGCATGTGTGTCCGCAGACTCTGTCCTGCATGTGAGACAGGTGCATGGCGCGGTCCAGTTGCTGGGCAGTCGTGGCAGCGGACAGGAAAAAAAGGGCTCGTTTGGTGCCTGGCTTCACAGTCAATGATCAGATATTTTCCATTGGCAGCTTGCCCTTGATTCCACCCACCCTCTCTTTTTATGTGGTATTCTTTGAACTCTTCCCACACAGTCTGACATACAAAAAGAGGGTTATACTTTTATTTCTAATTATTCTAAAACACTCGAAAATTAGCTTAGTTTCTACTCAGTTGCTATGGTATTTATATGCCTTATCGAATCCATCTGCTAGGCGTTGTTGTCTAGATTGCATCTCAATTCAATGCATTTTTTGGAATTCATATCGTGCAGAACTTCCTCGTTGGTTTTAGTTAATAATAATTACAGGGTATGCTAAATGTATTAGCTTCAGTGTAAAATGAATGCAGCGTTTTCAGACACGTTAAGTGCATTATAGTTTACGTGTTATATTAAATTAAGTTATTTGAATTTGAGTGTTTTTTTACTTCAAGTACACTTAATATTATATGCAAGAACTTTTAATTTGTGTGCGTATATGTTTACAAAATATTTTAAGAAATGCTCATTCAAAACCGCATGTTAAGTGATCTTTAGTTCTTAAGCGCTAACGGACAGTGTTTTTAGACATGTAATTGCTTGCTAATTGCATTTGTATGAAAATGTATTAGTTTATATTAAATGAAGTCAGTTGAAATTAAAAGTGCTTTTTTTCTCCAAGCACACTTAAGTAGCTTATTTCATAATAATATTATCTGCAAATACTTTTAAAAAAACCACACACACGATTTGAGTTGAATTACATTTGAATCGAAAACAAACGAAACGGCACGTTAAATGATATTTTAAAGCTAAAATGCAAAATAAAAGTGAATGCTTTTATTTTTGTAATTGCGTTAAATGTATTGTAGTTTACATATTAATTGAATTTAGTTAAACTGAGTGGTGCTTTTTGACTCTTTAAAGTGCCCCTATTATGCCTTTTCAAATATGATCTTTCATTCAGTGTGTCATGTAGCTGTATGTGAACATAAACTATCTGCAAAGTTGTGACACCGACAGTGCACTATAAAGTTGTCTATCAAAAAAAAAAAATTCACAATCGCCTAAACGAGTCGTCAGAAATTCAATTCTTTTTCTGTTACGGATCCTTGTCACAAAGTTGCGTAATGTCTGCCCACGTTCTGTGTTGCGAACTACCCGTCCCCAAACAGTACATGGGCGTTTCATTTTCCGACACACGCTGTAGCAGTAGACCAATCATAAAGGACTGCGCCATCTAACCAATCACGGCAGTGAGGGCTCACGGAAAGGCGGGGTTTAGACAGACTGAGTCTTCGAACTGCTTCACACGAGTCGTTTACGAATCATTTAGAAGTGCGGTAAAATTTAAATCTATTTTTGGAGAAAACTAAAGTGTGACCTTGCATACATGTAAACCTGTTTTAAGAGACTCTCTTAGCCACCTTTAAAATGGCATAATGGGGCACTTTAAGTGCACTTAAGTTGCCGTTTAAATTGTTAAAAAGGGACAGTTAAGTACTGAGTAATATTAATGTAGCATTTAGGAATAGGGTTTACTTTATTATTTTGTTGTATTAGTATACATGTATGCAATTTACTGTTATTAATGTAACATGTTTGAAACAAGGACACTAATGCAGTTACAGCACAAGTGTGAACTTAATGTAATGTTTTCAGTTAATTGCATCTAAATTTATATTTTATATTTATACAGAGTACAGAGTTGGAATTTAGTGTGTTACATAGTAATGATATTTAACAATGTGTACAGAGTTAATTGAATGCAATTCTGCATAATTTAATGTTGTTAATATAGTAATCACATGTAAAAAAGACACTAAAATAAAGTGTTACCAGATGCACATTCAATACAGGGTACGTTACATTATGATTTAAACTGCAGTGTTAATGATTTTTGGTTAAATATGAGCAGAAATCAAATTTTAAGCAAGCATAAGTGACCATTGTTACATATACAGGGCCGAATCTTCTGTTTTGCAGCTTTAATGATGTTAGAGTATGTTTCTGAATGCCTCTAGTAATTACTGATTCATGCATGACATCTTGTTTAAATGCATTTGATTTTTCGTCTCATGAATGCAAACATGAAACAAATCTTATTGCACATAGGATTTCAGAACCTTTATAATTCTCATTGTGTATCCAAATAGAGAAGAACACTTACATGAATATATTCTTATTAAATAAACCAGTGGAGATTTAATTGGATTATAATTACAGACCAGTACAGTTCAGTTTAATACACACCTGCTGTTCTGTTGTTGACTATTCCATATATCATATCCTTTGGTTTTGATCCACGAGATTGTGGCTCCTTTTATTTGCTTTCATGACTGTGAATACTAAGAGCGCAGAAAGAGTCATGCACATGACAGGCGAGCAGAGACAAGTGAACATGAAATGCACTCTTTTGTGTCCTCACTTATTTAAACGGCGACTTTGCTTTTTGTTGGTTTGTTTAAACACACCAGAACAAAACAAGAAAGCAGTTGACTCTAGCTAATCAAACGCACCACATCTACTTCTCTGGACAATGAAGTGAAAGTTGCGACCACATTTGCTTTGAATTTTTCCTTTCTCACAAAATTATACAAATATAGTTAATCCAGTTTTGTTTTCACCATCCTGCTTTTTAGCCAGGATTTATTTTGTGTTTTGGTACAACAAAAGTGTGTGAAGAATGTAACGGTGTAAAATAATTTTTCTGATCTAAATGCAGTGAAGTACAATTCAATAGAAAATCCCATTTCAGTAAAACATAAATATTGTTAAAAGCCAGTTAAGCACATTAAAACATTTGTCCTTTTTTACTGTAGACATCTGGAGTAATTCGTAGTTTTTTTCACCCACGCACAAAAGTAATAAAATGGTTAAAATTCAAGCAATTTTATTATTTTTTTTAGGCAAATCTTAAAACAATAAAATATATATATATATAAATAAAAATCTGTTCCTGAAGGAAAGCCTTTGTTTAGAGTACAGTGTGTGCTTTTATTACTGTATATCACTGGTGCAGTTTATAGACAGAAATGATAATAAAATGTATAAACACAGTCTCTATTAAATATGGGGCTATAGACTGGGTGAAGGAAAACGATGATAAAATAGAGGTCTCTGTTCAAGGGCCTGTTTTGTGACTGTTTACTCATTAGGTTATTACCTTGTGTGCCGCTGGTAGAATTGCTCTGCTAACAATCTTGAGCAGCAGCATCAAGCGATGAATAGAGTGCAAATGAGGGCCTTGTGTCAGGAGTCACATGATTTTGTAGAATAGCGCTAAGATCAAACAAACCCTTTGGCTTCTACACAGTGAATTCATTCATAGGACTAAGTTACAAGCATGCAAGATAAGACTTTTAAAAAAAGAAAGAAGCCCTCAATAATGATAATGGGTGGATTGCCTTTGGCTTCCTTCCAGAGTCCCATGACTTTTCAATGTATTATTGCGTTATTTCTGTGACTATCAGGACTGGGTTTTGTATACGGATAAGTTGTTGGTAGTTGGCCATCATTTCTTTTCAACAATGTCATTTCAAAATGATCCTTACGCTCAGTGACGATTATTCATTGGTTTCTTTGTGCTTAATTGTGCTTATGTAGTACACTTCAGATTGTAAAAGTAGATTTTTACACAGTACAGTACTTTTAATGAAATAAAAGGTCACTTAAGTGTGCTTAAACTATATTTTTGTTAATAGGTTTCTTAGCGCACTTAAGTAAATGTCAAATTAAGTGAGATTTTAACTAAAAAATAGTACACTTTTATACTAAAGCACATGTATGAATTTACATTTTAAGGAGTCATTCTATATTTCATTTAAAGTTAATGTATTTTAACTTGCGAATGTGTAGTTACAAATTTATTGAAATGCCTAGCAGATAAAAAAAAAGTATTATTTAGGTTATTATAAATGCTTGTCGGTATATTCTGCAGTACTCATATTTCAAAGATAGTGAGTGTTTGTGGAACTGCATATAAAGATGTACACAAATCCAACTGTAGAATGGACTGGAACGTTTGTCTAATTGCATTTTTTATACATTTTAAACTATGATACTTTTCGATTTGATTCCAGTTAACATGCAATTGTCCGAAAACAAACATTACATTCAGTTTTTTATTTAAAGCAATAGTTTACCCAAAAATGAATATTCTGTCATTTACTCACCCTCAAGTATTTCAAAACCTGTATGAATATCTTCTTTTGGCAAACACAAAGAAAGATATATTTTGAAGAAATTTTGTAACCAGACTGTGAGTAAATGATGAACTTTCATTTTTGGGTGAACTATTCCTTTAAAGTATATTATTACTGTAAGTACGCTACAGTGTACTACTTCTTCCCAAGTATTGGCACTTGTGGGTCAGAAGGCTTGTTTTCTCCTCTTGTTTGTTTGAAGGGAGTGTGTCACTGATGGATCTCTCCCACAGGAGGTCAATCATTCACTAAAGCCATGTTCTCTAATGGCGTCTGGACATTTTTCAAAATGCCTCTCGGCGTCCCGGCTGAGCTGTTTAAGTATGCCGCCATTACTCTGATAATTTTTTCATGAGCATGGCCATGTCCAGACACGAGGAGGCTGCGGATGACAGGACATCACGGCATATCTGGGTCATAGTGCTTATCTGGCAGAATTTGAAATGCGACTCCCTGCTGGAGGAAGAACTTATTTGTATGTGGACGAGACTCTTTGCTGCTCTGCCCTTTTCTGTATTCCAGTCAAATGAAGGTGGGGGATTAATGTAGTCTGTCTCACACATCACAGCCTTTATATCCCGGTCAGTAGCCATCTGTTTCCATATGTCTGGAGCGATCTCTAAATGTCCCCTCTGAACATGGGACACAGTCAGTTAGGAATGAAAGATCAGCATAAAATCAACTTCAACTAAAGCCGATGTCAAAAGTACAAAAAGTACTGGTACTGCGATACAAAGTTGGTACTAAGATGTGAAATATATAAGATAAATGTTTCTGCTAAACTGGTAGCACACCGTAGCATCTCAATGTAGTACCTGTTTGTGGTGAAAAAATCCAGATTCTTTTTGTTAGGATTCGTTTTAGTTACTCTTGCTGCAAACTGTTATATTTCCAGTATGTTTTGTACTTCCCACTGTTTAGCAACAGTCCATGGATCTGAATGATTTGAGAATTCCTGCATTTGTCACCAGGGAGAATTGTGCCATTTTCACAGAAAGATTGAGTTATGACATTTTGATTAAACATGAAAAGGTCAAAAATGAATAAAAGATCCACAGATAAAGAAGTTTTTAGCTTGAGTGTAACGGTTTAACATGCTGACTCCAATTTTATACGGTCATACAATCCATATTGTATTATGATTCCAGGAATTATGATTCCTGTTCATTGTTTAGCGGTAAGTTTACTTTATTTTGAAATGTACCATCAGGTTTTTACTGTATAGTGTTAATTTGACAGTTTGTGGAAGTGTAAGAGAGCAAGTCATTTTAGAAATTACAATGAAAAACAATAAATTGCCATTTGATGATTTTCAATTAAAGTTAGACCGATTAATCGGCACCGATTTCTGAAACAATCAGTTAACGCCAAAAAGGGTTATCGTTGGATGTTGTGCCATCTGAAAAATGCCGTATTGCTCAAAATCATATCAACATTTACTATATTACATCATTCATGCTGTCTATTTTAAAAATTATCTGGACAGCGAGGTTCAACCTAGTTATTGTTATCGGTAAAATCCACTATTGGTCAACCTATAGTAAATTTTTTTTTTTTGATAATGTAAATTAATGTTTTATATTACATCTTATGTTGTTGAATTAATATGTTTGTGTTATTTCTGTGTTATGACGGTGTTGTATATGTTAATATTTTCCTCAGCTTGTAAAAAAAACTAGTTGTAATTGATTCATCATATATAATTTTTCCTCACCACGTCTGTTTAAGTTTGTTGTCAGTGTATAACAAATGCAAAAAAAGCAGGTTCAAGACATTTTGTATATTTAACATTATTTTTAGTTAACGATTATACGTTCATTTAATTAATTAATTTATATATTTTTACCATAAATGTATGTCCAGTCCTTTTAATGGAATTTATGTACATTTCTGGCAACTACAGCCTTTATTTTTGGACTAAATTTCACTGATTCACTTTGTTTAGAGCCCCACTTGCAGAGGTTTAGACATTGTTGAGACGATGAGTTAGCGATTCACATTCACAATGGAGATTTGATGTAAAAAGTAATTAAGTGAACACAAAAAAAAGTTTGGTTTTACTAGTCGCCGTCTTTTTTTTAGTCTGGTTGAAGCATCATGCCTTCAATGCTTTTCTATGACTTTCTCATCCCTGTCTTCTCGTAAGCTCTCACAGCAGCTGTTTGGAGAGTCTGGCCTAATGCATGTTCCTTGAACCATTGTCTGATCTTCAGCTCTCTTGGGGAACCCCTTCCCCCTTTTCTTTTCTCCGCTGACCCATCAGCTGTGCCCAGTCAATAGCCGTCAGTCCCTCGGGGACTCGCTTGAACTCGCGCACTGTTTTAGTACGTCCTGTCTAAAGGACGCACGGCCTGTCTCCTTTTGTTCTTCTGCAAATATGATCAGAGCTTTATTTCCTTTGCTCTTGTGTCTAGAGCAAATGACACATGCGCTCCTCGCTGGACTGTTGGTCTTTGACAGGTCTATCAATCAGAGGCCCCAAGAGCCTTCGCAAATACAGCTTCCATTCTGCTGTTTTAAAGTGTGTATCTCTGAGCCAGCAAGGGCCTTTTGTAGTTGTATGGCAGGTGGAAGTCAGTAAAAAACTGACATTGTGTGGTGTTTGCATACTGAGTTTTCTCTACTTAGCTTGCTGTATGCAGCTCAGTGTGAAGTTATTACAGGGGCACTAACGGATTGTTTTGCTGATTGCGGACATTATATCGACATCTCTTGGCATGCACTTAAACTATTTGTTTGATTTGAAGAGTTTTTTTTATACACCATTCAATAGTAGCTAGTCTACATATTTGAAGCAGAAATATACCTTTATGAATTGAGAATGTAAAATAAAGTACATACCTAAAGAGTTATACTAGTATGTTTTTGTATCATTTCATGTTAATCGTTTACATTTCATAGCGTGACATATGAAATCGAATAGATCCAACAAAATGAACATGGATACTGTAACTGCAAGTACACATACAGTTACCTTTAATATAAAGCAATGCGCTGTTTATGCTCCTTTTTATGCTCCTCTATAATTGTGTGTGTGATTTGTTAATTTTCTAACTTACTTAAGATTTTAAGTTATTTTTTGAAACAAACGGGGCGGTGCATGTATAAAATCTGGACCCACAAAACCAAAATGTTTTATCTTTTCAATCTTTCACTGACAATAGCCGTTTAATTCAAACGGACCTTATTATCCTTCTCCTGGGGACAGTTTATCTCTCACATTAGAGAGACACAGGAAGCAGGAGCTTGAGACGGATGCCTATAATAAGCTTGGCTTGACTCAGGAGTTCACAAACACGCTGCAAAAACCAATCATATTTCTAACGGATTAGTTCAGCCGAAAATGAAAGTTCTGTCCTTGTTATCTTGTCGTCTCCAAACCCGTCTGACTTTCCTGCTCCTGTGGAACACACCAATTTTCACTCTTTTCCGTATATAATGACAGCTAAAGAGAACTGGAGCTGTCAAATTTTAGAACAACTAAAATATTGTAAAAGTTTCTCGCATAAGTTATGCACTACATTCAAAACCATACAATAGATTTCTGCCAAGAAAAGAAACCAGAATTTGTCAAATCTTTACTTCAGAATTCACTTAAAATTAATATTTCGACTTACGAATTAATGAGAGAGAACAATCTCTGTTGAATTTCTTATTGATTCTGGAGTATGTTTAAGGAGTCATTGAATGATTCACTTAGCTATTTTGTTTAATGCACTTATTCGTTTAGGATCTAAACTGTATGACCATTTTATCTTATTTATAAAAATGGTTATCTACAGTTATGTACAGGTTTATAATATATACTGCCGTACCAAAACATCCGTTGGTTATTACGCCAGAATGAGAGTATAGTTCCTAGCCATATCGATCTAGAAAATCACAACTTTTCCTTTTTTGTTGGTCTTGGTACACGATGTAACTATAGAAGGGTCAAGTTTTAAATAGGACAAATATCAAAGTTCTTTGGTCATTTTTAAACGAGATGCTTCTGGTCTAATCAGATTCAATGATCTATGCTAAGCTATGCTAAAAGTGCTATCGCCAGACCCGGAGACCGGCCGAATGGATTCAAAAACAGTAAAATTCAACTGTTGAAAAAAGTTGAAAAAGTGGAATGTAAAAGATGTGACATCTTGCGAGGGGAACCAACTTTTGCCTCGTTACTGATCCATCAAGCACCTCGGTTTTGAGAAAGTCAGACTCCAGTGGTTTTTCTTTCCAGACAATGGGCCATATAATGACTTTAATAGCCACTGTTTCATGCTGACGGGGAACATGAACACAAAGGTTTTGTGTAATCTTGGTGTCACTTTTCTGATTTCATCATGCTAACATGAAACCCGATCCATTCACAGCGGTTAAATGTCTTTTGAAATACGGTTACATTTTCATGAGAAGTAGCACTGGCTTTATAACTCTGTTGTTTAGTGATTCATGGTATATGTGTGAGATCGCGTAGTGTACCTTTTGTAGTAACTGTAAAGTGTACGTTGTTGATTCATCATCACTCCTAGATGTTAAACTTTCTTTCTTTTTTTTTTTTGTGCGCATATGTGAGTGACAAACCTTTCAGGGGTGCTAAGCTGTTTTTGAGTCCTGTGGCGAACTGGCTTTGTTAGTGTTTTGGTATGAGATTCAAGCATTTCCTACCTACAGCTTTCAATCAATCAGCCGCTTTCTTTTTGCTTCCTCCTTTTACCCCTATTCTGTGGCTCAGGTTTTCTCCAAGGTGGGGGATGGAGGGACGCTGAAAAGAGGGATAAGAAAGTGTGAGTTTCACGACTCTTCTACTTTTAACTGCAGCTCATTCTGCCTATGGTGCTTTTGTTGGGCCCCTCGCACCCCTGCCGAGCATTGTGGGACAAACTCTCCCCAGTAAAGGCTTGTGGGAAAAGCTGTGGGTTCACTCATCAAGGCTGACAAAATCAAAAGGTCCCCAGGAATCTGCTTCACTCCTGAATAAGCGAGTAGTGAGTTTAACTTGATAGCTAATAGAAAAACTGCTCTTTTCGATGATTTTTATTATTATTATTATTTTTTTTTTTTAAGCGGCCACTTTGCATGAAATATATGCACGTCGATATTAGATGCTAGTACTGTTCTGTGTACATGTTTAGAGTAATGTTTAAATATTAAGAAATAAAGCCATAAATATTAGTAGATTTAAAGTAAAACGGTTATTATTATTGCTGTATTTTTCTTATACTCAATTTATTTTACAGTGAATTGTTACAGTAGTTTTTGTAAAATAGTCTTGATTTAGTAATTTTAATCATTAATGTATATTTTTAATTAACAGATTGTGCAGACTTCATACCTAGTAAGAGGTTGTAGTTCTGTAATCGCCAGACATAGATGCATAAAAGCCTGTCTCCGCCACAGAATAAATATAAAAAAAGGTTATTGCAACTTTTTATCTCACAATTCTGACTTTTGTTTACTGTTGTTGTTATTTTCCTCGTTATTTCACTATAGCGTCTAATAAACTGGGGCCTCACACATAGGCTTACTTCAGCGTTCAGGAAAAAGGTGGATGAAGTCCAATACTGAGTGGGAAAAAAGACTGGTATGTTCTCAGAATTGCGACTTTATATCTCACAATTCTGAGAAAAAGTCGCAATAACCTTTTTTTTTTTTTTTATAATTTATTTTTAAGTGGTTGGATACAGGTTTCTATGTAATAGAGTGGCATGATTTAAAAAAAGAAAAAGAAATCATTGTTTATTTAATCAATATGGTAATTGTGGCTATCAGTGTATTATAATTCAGATATTATAATAGGGAAATTTCATCCCATATGCTTTATAAAGGCTACACATGAGCTGAGAAACATTTCTGAATTATATTAGTATTGTTATGCGTTAGGAAATTGAGACATTTAAATGTGGTTTTCACTCATTATAAACAAAACTATTAACCAATATTGAATAGACTGTATACAGAATTTTTATAATAAAGCTTGCTTAGCGTGATTGCCTTTCATTAACTGTGCTGCTGTGGGATACAGAGAGTTGTAAAACACATTGCAATTAATATAAACATTATATAATATAACAATATAAAGCACAATATAAACAAAGATTCTTTCACAATAATCAAGTGAGGAGGAATCAGACAAATGGTGTTTACACAAAGAGCAAAATTAATATTCATCAGTCTGATTATTAACTAAAGGCATGTTATTTTTAATGGTTTTAATTGTTAATTAAAGGATGGCACCAAAACCTGTAGATAAAGTCAGATCAAATCCAAGTGTTTTAGTATTTTGTAAAGTGTAATGCATTCATTTATCAAATATTGATATTGCAAGAATATTGTGAGATGTCACAGAGAATTAAGAATGTAAAAGATTTGGTGAAAATATTGATGGAGCAATTTGATCTTGAAGCTTTCAGCTGTAGTGGTTACAGAGAAACGGTCACTGACTGTCTTACCTAAAAATACATTCGATTTCCTTTTAAAAATTGCTGCATGCAGCTTTATTAAGTTGTGATCTTTAGTCTTGGGTATATGTACTCTATTAAAAGCATGCCTGTCCCTGTTGAAGGAATTCTTATGACAGATACTTTTCTAAGCAAATGCCATCGCCATACGAACAGCTGATAATTTGGGCTATTTAAAACACAGTCTGACTGTCCGCCTCCTGCTAATAACTGTCTTGTTCTCTCTCTCTCTCTCTCTCTCTCGTAGGAAGACAAATGTGTCAGTCTGTGTTTAATAAAACAGAATTGGTGGGCTGATGGTTGATTCAGTCAGCGGTCGAATTATGTGAATCACATGAACACAAAATGTGACTTTGCCATGTAAAGAACAGAGGCCAAATGTAACCATGTAATTGTCCTTTAGATACACAAAATGCATTTTGATATTTTTTTTATTATGCACTGAATAAGCTCTTTCACATAACAGGTGTTTACATATATTTCTCAAGACAACATATAAACCAATTATGGTTACATAGCTTCCTTGAGTATCAGCCTTTGTATGTTTTGTTATCTTCAGCATCTGATTCAGTGTTTTATGATCTTACACACAATGGGTATATGATCCTGAATATTGCACAAAACAAATGTTGCAAAGGTGAAAAGCTTTATTGATGTATGAACATCAATGGCAGGATCTAAAAAGTAGCCAGAAGGTCAATCACAGTGTGCACTAATGACTGCTCCATCTTCATTAAACGCATTTTGTGAGTTACAGTAAAAGTGAGCCCCCCCATCGAAAGGAACATTTCCTCCGAGCTCACCGAACCC
>JAUMHR010000052.1:26590326-26602238 GCA_032361145.1 Enteromius fasciolatus
TTAAACGCATTTTGTGAGTTACAGTAAAAGTGAGCCCCCCCATCGAAAGGAACATTTCCTCCGAGCTCACCGAACCCCTGCTAACACCCAAAAATCTTTCATTTGGCCGCATGGCCCCCTTTCTATTGTGTACCGAGAGAAGATTTAGGTGGAAAAAAAGATAGTGTGCCATTAACAGAGGACAATGGCAATGACTATTAGTCCTGGCCTAGCGGGAGGCTATGCTTTATGCTACAGATGAAGCCAGAAATGCATAAAATGCATTTGAAATACTGTGGGAACTCCTGTGGGAACACTGAGAGAAAGCTGCTTTTTACCACCGCCTGTTGTGAAAATCAAGTTTTTAATGCTCTTTACATGTTTGTCTAGTGTATTTAAAACACAAACCGTGGGCAAATTCATCAGCTGTGACACCATTGCTGAGCATTTTTTCCTAAAACTGCAGTGAATCAAAGACAATCTCAGAAACGGGTCACAAAGCTGGAACCAGTCCAATCAACTCGTGGGCCAGGCTTTCCATATCATGAGCAGGCATTTCTATGTAAGGATGTTGATTTTTATAAGCTATCTGCTTGAGATGGTGAACAGGATTATGCTTTGTGTAACATTAGAAAAAGCTGTTTGATAATATAGTCAAGCCAAAGGTTAAGGATATTACCGTCTGATGTTTATGTATTTCCATTCTAAATCATGGACTTGTAGACAATTCACCCTTCCTCTTTTTTGGAATCGGTATTAAACATGACTGAATTAATCCAACTAATTAAAATACAGCTGTGTAGTGTTTACTACAGGTAAAGAGTTAAAGAAGAACAGGTGTGAATGAGTGGAGGCGGGGTTAATTAGCATATTCATGAGTATCCATGTGCTAAATGGTTTTAAGGCATTAAGGAATTCTTTTATGTAATTTTGATGGAAGATGAATTTTACGGATATGATGCACGCTGATGTGAATCATTAAGCCACGTCCTCCACACATTTTAGATACTATATTAATCAGACCTTTTAATTTAGCACTTTTAAGGGATGCAACTTTGCAGTGATCCTCGCACAAAAATACCTCAGTCTTTGAATAAAGTTTGGCAAAATAGTCTATAGGTTTTAACTTGATTGACCTTATGTGTCAGCAAATATACTTGTGCATCGCTGGGAGTGATGCACAGAACATAGAAAAGGTTCATATATAATAAGGTCATTCAAGGTCCTGAGAACTCAGACATGTGTGCAACTCCATTCTGGGTTTTCTGTTTCTTTTAATTTGTTTGTCTTTCACAAGGCTGATTCAGAGCTGGAGGTAATGCTGATGCTGAACATGGTGGATGTATTGAGCGAGGCAGAGCAACAGGAATTGTTCGGAGCACACCCATAGCAGGCAGCATTGTTCATCTGTGTCTTTTGATGAAGACAGAGGCTTTCACACAGCGTGTTCTGATGTCCTGCTGGGCTGGCATGGGAAAGGCTTCTCAACGCTTGGTTTAAATTGAATCTGGATGATAATGCTGAGTGAAATAGCAGAGACACACACATATATATATATTTTCTATTATTTCAGGCTTTTTCTAAACCGTGATAGTGTTTAGTTTGGTAACATTTTCCTGTAAAAATGCACAACTGGCTATATTTCTGTGAAATCGGAAATAATGGGACATTTTGCTGCAATCTTCAGGTGACATGTCCATAAGAGAATCCATATACAACCCCCCCCCAAATTTTATTGCTCAAATATGTTAAACAATTATAGCTTTTAAACCAGTTTTAGTAACAATTTTGATAAGTCCACTTACTACACATTCTACTAACTAAGTAACTTTGCAACTACATGTCAACTAGCAGTCATTAGAGTATTAGTAGACTGTCTGCTTAATATCTTCTAACGCTTATTCTACTAACCCAACAGCTACTCTGAGAGTTAGTAGACAAGTAGTTGCGAATTAATGAAAATGAGTTAACATGTAGTTACGTATAGTTAGTAGAATGTCTAAAGTGGACTATAAATATAAAATGTAACCCAACTTTTCCTTAAATCATCAGTCATTGTAGAGGTAACAGATTTGTCTCTCTTGTGTTTGGCTCTGGCTCTGCTCTTTCATTTTGTTGCTTTCAAGTTGGTAAAAAAGTATATGTTAAAGATTTTTGGATACAAAAAAACAGAATGGCTTTCTCGAAATCACAGTTCCAACCTATCAGAGCAGAGATATGAGCCATAGTTCAACTGAAACAAAAGTGTCTTTGTGAGCTGAGCCATGACCACAAGGAAACAAGTGACCCTTGAAGAAAACACTGCTGCTTCTTCCTTAAGGACAGGATGTTGATGAGGGATTAGAAACAGGCATGCTCGATGTCTGCTCGAGCCCGCCTGTGATTTTTCAAAGAAATGCATGTATGGTATGTTTGTGTGGAGGAACTGGCAAATCTTGTTTCCCTTTCATCGGACGCAACATCAAAACCTCTGAATCGCATTAATCTTCTGTGTGTGCATCTCTAACTCGCTGACCTTCTTTGTCAGTTTAGCTATCGTCTTGCGCTTCTCAAGGTGAATTCCTCCCTGCTGATGGATGAAGACAAATTAAACATCTGGCACCGAGTACAAGTGATCAGCTGAGAAACCACGAATACGCAGCAGTTCTTAGCAGTGTGCTTGAAATGATGAAGCAGTTAAATGGAAAGCGTCCCAATGTGTTGCCTGTCATCCAATAATCAAAATAAGCTTTGTGCTTTCTTTTGAGATTTCAATTTTACTATGAAATTTCAAATAGTCTGAGGTTTTGATGCTCTGCATCACGAAATAAACGTAAATGAACATCAGAAACCCTACAACTTATATATTACGCCACATGTAGTTGCTTAGTGTATTAAAAGATGTAAATATGTCACATTACATTTACATTAAAAAGTATTCGATATGCGCAAACTTAATGGTTATCTAGGAAAAAAGAATTTTGATATTGCTTTTTTAAAAATGAATGCATTACATTTCGTATGTCTTGTGTGTGTGTTTGAATAAATCTGTCATGAACATAATTGACATCCACTGTTTCATATTTCAGAAAGTAAGTAGAAACATAATTTAACATCACAAATCTATTAAGTTATTATTATTATCAAAACTGACTTTGGTGCAAATTTGAAATGTTTTAGACAAATCAGTTTGTCTAAAAATACAATATCAATTGAATTAAAAAGTTTGTTTAGTATTAGTTGTAACCATTAATATATTTCTTGACTTTCATTGAGATAAAAATAATTTTGTCTTGAGTAGAACTAACATGCCTTTTCTTTGAAAGGTAAAGTGTTTTATTAAAAATTGACTGTGGATTCAAATGAAAACTTCCCAATCACATTATGAAATTTCAGTCAAAACTCAGCTGCATATTCATCTTATTTGTATAAACACATTCATAGTTTAAGATGCTCGACATAAAACTTTTAATGAGCAGAATAGTTTGTAAAGTAATCGGTTCATTTCAGCTCATTTCTTCAATGTTGTATGTAAAGATGTGTTTTTGCACGTGTTGGTATTTTATTGGCTTTATTTCAGAAAAACACACCCATAAACTACTTGCTAGAAACAAAACACGCCACGGTTGGTCGCTTTGAATCAGTCAGACCGTCCGTCTCCGTGCCAGAATAAACTGTGAAGTGAACCAGACTTCATGAAGATAGTCAAGTTTGGCTACACAAGATTGTAGGTTATCCAGACAAGCTACTTAAGCCTGAAGACAAATCATTTCAGTGCTGCAATTGTTTAGTCATTACATCTGCTTAGATCAGCTTGATCCAGAGATTTCTCTCTCACTCTCTGTGTGTGTGTGTGTGTGTTGGGAGGGATTGCTGATGCATGCGTTCTGTGAAAATCTCTCTGGGTGGCCTCACTTTTACGCTGGTGTCTTTCTGAGCCGCTAGTTCAGACAATATAGAGCATATAGCCGTGACTGGGCAGCTGGAGTAAAGCCAAACTCAAATATCTCACATCAGAGGAATGTGACGGACACTGAGCGTTATTAAAGAAGGTTCAGATGAGGAATAGTAAGGGTACTGACATGTCTATTGGCAGGATTAGTTTTCTCTATGATCGGTATGGATCTTCATCATATGCAGTATTATTTGTCAGGAGGTGTCTGGAGATCACCTATTCAAAGCAAACACATGCCCTAATTGAGCACATGGTAGTAGTGTTATATTATTAGTAGTGTTTTATTTTTTATCTCCAAACATGCTTCATCCAGACCTAAACATATATTTTGTGTGAGTCAGCTAATTTCCAGTTTGAGTGTTTTTAATTTTTGGGCTGCTTAAGATTAACCATGAATTACTACGTCAAACATTTTAAATTGTTCTTTTCAAAATAGTAACTGTTGGATAAATAAGATTTATTTAAATGTATTTAAATAATGAAAATACATACATAGACAAAAAAAACTCACCACTTTTTAAATATTCAGCCTTTAGAGCCTCTTGAACATGGATATGTTTGCACAAATGTGAACAATTTACTGCAGCATGTTTTAAAATGTCATTAACATCATGTTTGAAGTCATTGTTTTGATTTCAGACGCAGAAACACAACTCTAAGAAATTGCTAGTAAATTATTACAAGAAATCTGCAGGTAACACATTGAATTACACGTGAACTGTAAAAGAATAAAACTTTTTATAGTCCGTGTTTCCTACATCGTTATTAGTCTGAAATTAGCAATTAGTCATGTTAGTCTCATTTGAATCGTCTCCTTTACCCTTGCCTGGAGGGCAACTTACCAAAATCTCCCTTAATAATGGCACTACTGATTTTTGCATAACAAATGAATGCAAGTGTTATAAATTTACACGGTGGTTTTACACAAGTTTCACAAATCCCCTCAGATAATCGTAAACTCATCCAAGATGATAGATTTCTCTTCCAAATCTGAGTCACTGACTGCTGTGAATTTTAGTCCAATTTCTTTTCTATAGTGCTTCTCACAGGACACACTGTTCCAAAGCAAAAGAGACCGTTCCTGTGAGGGGTTTGGTGTGATATTGAAGAAATCTTTTTGGAAGAACAATGACAGTTTCTCTCCATCTGCCAAAAATCCTGTGGTTTTGTCTGAACAGACACGACTTCACAGTATGACAGTCTTTTTGTAAGCAAATTCCTTATTTGGCACAAATACAGCAGGAGTTAAAGTGAGAGAAGCAAACGGAGCACAATAATAAAAAAAAAAAGACTTGATCATTTTTCTCAGCTAGTATCAAATGCACACATTTGTACAAAAACAGGTAAAGAATTCCTCACCCTCAAGAAGTAGATGAGTTCATCAGAAATGTAAGAGTTCATATAGTCCATCTCCTGTTGTCTCTGACATCAAACTGCAGGCACATATTAGTTTAGAGCTGTTTTGACTTGTAAACGGGGCAGATTTCTCTCCTGATTCAGACCAGACCACTTTTTTTTAGCAATGTTATGAGTTACGGACTTGAATGAAAACATCTTGATTTCTTACAAACGCACGTCTCTAATTGATGGACTTGAGTGGTGTGCATTATTGGGATGTTTGCTTTCTCATTCTGACGGCAGAGCATCCATTGTGATTAAATGCTGCATTTCTCCAAATCTGATGAAGAAACAAACCCATCTATATTTTAGATGGTCAGAGTGGTGGGGTTAAATCTGTTCGAAATTCATTTTTTTTCTTGTTGTGAACTATACATCCATGCATTTTACTTGTAATGACCTTGTAATGTTCATAATACATCTTATGCTGGACTTCTCCAATCATTTATTCAGCCTAACCTCTTTTTTACATTAGCTTGGGTTCAGGTCTGTATGGTTCGGATTCAAACTGCGGTTGTGGTGTTTGAGTCGAGGCTGCTAATGCTGCAGTTCAACTTCTTTTCTCTCTTTTTATGTTCATGCCACCGTTAAACTTCCCCGTCCCATTCCTTCAGCCCACTGACTCTCAGCTCTGCCTCAAATGCAGGCTACAACAGCCAAGTTCGTTAAAATGGCTAACTGTGATGGAAAAGAACCGGCACTTTTTCTTTTCCAGTCCTTTTTTTTTAACCCTCTAAATACATCATAATCATTTCCCCTTTACTGTACCTCAGTCATTCAAAGCCACACTTGGCATTTGCAATAGGACACCCTTGTTTTAAATCGCAGACAAATGTCTCTTTCCATTTTTCTCTAGGGTCTTTAAAAAAGGGCTTATGTTACAGTTGTCGAGCAGATATTTTAAACGCAGTGAGCCCAAAGCCATTCTACAAAACAGTTCAGGTTATCTTTTCCCAAACGTTGTGCATATCTTTCACAGTTCAGTGAAAAGAGGAAGTTTAATTTATAAAAAATAAAGATATTAATACATAAATAAAATACAATAGTCAAAAAAAAGTCTTTATATATATATAATATATGTATGTATATATATGTATATGTGTATATGTATATGTGTGTGTGTATGTATGTATGTATGCATGTATGTTTATTTGTTTCTTATTTTTCAATTTGTGCTTTTCCGATGTTGGGGCTTGGGAAGTCTACAAAGTTGTTTTTTTTCCCAGATTAATGATAACTCTTAGTTCAAAAGTACTTTCCACGTCACAGTTTATTCTAAGGTCGATCTTGATTCACTGCATTAATTTAATAATTTAATGTAATTTTTAAGATACTGTACTGTTATACTCTATTATAATATTGTTAATCAATTTTTCTTTTTAGAATTATTATTATTTTTTAAATGTTTATAGACTTTATATAATTATGTTTTAGGTTTTTAATGCTCCAACTTAATCTAAAAAAAACTAAGTAAAATATAAATAAAAATATTAGTGTGAAATAATATACACACAAACACACACATACATATATAACATATACATGTTTTTTTTTCCACAAGTAATGAAAATGCCTTTTTGTGTTTTTATTTAACATATATAATCCTTGTTTTACAAAGTTAAAGAAATAGTTCACCCAAAGATGAAGATTACCCCATATTTGACTCACCCCCAAGCCATCCTAGGTGTATATGACTTTCTACTTTCAGATGAACGGAGTCTGAGTTATTTAAAAATCTATCTTGGTAGTGCTAGAGGAGTCTCATTCTCAGGATAAGGTTTTTTAAAAACTCGGACTCCGTTCATCTGAAAGTCATATACACCTAGGATGGCTTGGGGGTGAGTAAAATATGGGGTAATCTTCATCTTTGGCTGAACTATTCCTTTAAGTTTTCCCCACTCATTCAGTTATATTTAAACCAGCATCCAGTCACTTTGCATAACCTCCATAGAATTTGAATTAGAAATGAGCAAAATCTAAAAAAAATGTCAGTGATTAAACTCTGTTCCATTTATAAAGCGGTGAATGGATGAGATAACCAACTTGCAGCACTGCTGAGCTCTTGTAAGCAAACCTTTCATAAGTGTTGAAGGACTTTTTAGATGTAAATCCTTTCTCTGGCTGCTGAAAGAGGGCTCCAGGCCGCAGCTGCGTCTTCATTCTGCGTCGGAGGGGTTAAGCTCGAAAGTCTGACAGCTTTCTGGAAAGACATGTTGATATATCTTTGTGGTTGAGGGGTAATTTCACGGGATAGAAATTAGAGAGAACGGCAGTTGCACATGCACACACAGTGAGGTATTGGCATTTTTTGTTGCCAATGTCTGTAACGGAGAGCAAGCGTAGCCACGGGGGGAAGAGGACAGATTCCAGATGTGAGGGGTTTTCAGAAAATAGAAAGGGTGGAATGGAGATGGAAAGCTGGAAAATGAAAAGATGATGTTTGGGATGATTCAAGTACAGGCATATCTGCTGACTTAATTGCTCTCTGAGCTAAAGTAAGGAAATGAGTCTTTAGGAGATAAACATGTGGGTTCACCTTTAGCACAACATGATTCCTTTCTGTTTCCAGCTTGGCATGCTCACTTATATGCCAGCGATTTATAACCGTGCTACTGGATGCTAAACACTAACATAACATAATGTGGATAAAGCCAATCTCCATCAGTGCTAGTCATATCTTGCCAATCGCTGTCCTAATCTGCGTTGCAGCGTTCTGCTTTCATGTGTACGCAAGGGGTCTCAGATTGCAGATTGGAGGCAAGTTCTAGCGTGAAATAAACATGATTGAACATCAGAGGGTATGTTGAGCGATACTTACTGAAATGTATCGCGTCTCATAATTGTTCAATCAGCGGAAAGACGCCGACAAAGCAGCCTGCGAGTCATTGCATTTACCTCAGGAAAGACGACCGGTGCTCACAGTTAGCTATTAGTTAGCTATAAACCCAAACACTAGAGGGCGCTTGTTAATTATATATGCATATTTGACTAAATCTGACATGACGATTATGTCCAATTGAGTTGAACATAAACATTATAACAAACATTACTATTTGGTTACACTGTTAACTGTTAAGACGTTTCCCTTTTCATTTGCGACTAATAAACGAGGCCTGCTTTAAAAATATAAGTGGCTGATATAATATAATGATATAATATGTTTTGCGATTACGTATAATAAATGTTTACAAAATTCTTATCTCAGTCATGGTTTGCTCCATTTCAAAGCTATTAAAGCCAACCGTGTTTTTGACTTTGAAACCGAAATGGCAAGTCTTTAAAGCGTACATGATGAGCGTCTTGCTCCATTTAGTGACTAAACATGGCATATATAACTTGATCTCCCACAAGAGAAGGGCTGTAATTATTCCAGCTTGCCAAAAAGCAGCACAGAACCATGTGGTGCTGAGCGCCAACTCACTTTTCACTCGGGCCACTCTCTTCAATCCTCTCCAGAGCTGCTCACGATACGAGACGAACAAATAGATGCAAATGATCTGAAGTTAAGCCAAGTCCGTCAAGTCTTTCTCATGCAACATACATGATGAAGCACGTACTTGAAAGAAGGGAGGTGGGCTGTAGTAGTTATTAATAGACGACTACTGCTTCCTTGAAGAAATTGCAGAGGGTTGAAATTTCCTAACACTAGTTTGTGGTGAGAAGTAAATTCGGTTGGAACAAGCTGGGTGTGCTCGTATTGGGTTTAATGTGTTTATCTTGTCAGGGGTCATCTGTATTGGTTTAATAATTTGCCCGTGTTATTTTGGGAACGTAAGCCAGTGGTGATTCTCACAAACATTCTTGGCATTTCTCTAGAAGCGTATCATCATGTGCCGTTTAGGGACTTTTTCTTGAACTTCAGAAAACACATGTATTTCAAGATAAATTTTAATATACGGTCCCACTTTATATTAGGTGGCCTTAACTACTATGTACGTACATAAAAGTAATGCATCTATGGTGTACGTGTTTTTACATTGTACCTTTAAAAATGCCTGTATGAGATTTACATCTGTAATTAGAAAACTTGTAGCAGCTGACATTGTTTCTGTGTGTTTTGTAGGTGTTTTAGGCGCTGCTGAATGCTCGTGTGGAAGAAATCACTTCACGTGTGCGGTCAGTGCGTTCGGCGAGTGCACGTGTATCCCGGCGCAGTGGCAGTGTGATGGTGACAACGACTGCGGAGATCACAGCGATGAAGACGGCTGCAGTGAGTCTCTTACACTGCTTCACGAGAATGCACAAACTATTTATTTCTTCTATGACAGATTGCTCATTCAGTCCTCTGCTGAAATCATTCTCTACAAAAGTTATTTTGAATGGTGGTGGTGTATTTGGAGTATGCTTGAAGTCTCCTTTGTTCAGTTGTAGTATTGAGCACACTCTCTTTGTCAAAGGGGTTCGCAAAATGCTTTGCAATTGAAGCGTTCGGAAATCTCTCTCAAGTGCTGTAGGGTCTGTAGTGCTTTCACACTCAATAAAATAGTAACGTCATCTTTTTTTGGAGAACAAAAAGAGCACTGGATGAAGTGAGAATTTATCTACAATCAATTGAAATTGATTGCACATCACAAAGTGCATTTACATGCACTTTAAAAGTCGATTTTAGTCAGACTAAAATCATCATTTGTCTTCATAAAATGTCATGTAAATGCTTTAGCCTGACTGAAAATGTAATTTTTGTAAAAAATAAAATAAAATTTGGTGGACTAGTCGGACTAACAGGCCTACATAATTCAATTGCAGTGCAGCTTCTGGCATGTGTAGATACAGTTCTTGTGGGAAAAAAAAAAGACATTTTGTGTACTGTAGGGAAAAGTCTAATTTTAAAAATAAATAAAATTATGCAAAGAAGTAAAATTAAGCAAAGAAAAGTCTTGGATGCTTTTTTGCATATTACCTTCAATTAAATGAACATATAGTATGGCATGTAGTATAGTATGAATATATAATTTATTACTAAATGCAGTTAGCTGATTTTTTTTGACACACTTAAGCAAGACTTAAGTACATATTCTATTTTAATATGCTTAAAGTTCTGCTAAAAGTACTGATGAGCATTTATAGTAAAACACAAAATACTTAATTATAACATTTCTATTGAAAATTGTCATTTATTAAAAATATTTAATTGCATTTTACATTTGTAAAGAATTTAGTACTTTTTAAAATACACTGATTAAAATTGTATTTTAAAGTAAAACACTTTTTAAAAGTGTGCTTAAGTTGACTTAAGGAGAGACATTTTCATGTTTGGTAGCTGTTTATTTCAGTATATGTAATATTAAAATATTTATAAAAATACACTTTTATCATTTGAAGTACACTACAAGTGCACATTCAGAACAAGTAAGCGCTCTTATTTTTTCACAACATATTGTTCACCTGCATTCACAGTGTGGTAAAAAGGAGCTCAGGAATTTCCTGGCTGTGTATCAGGAGATTCAGGATGCCTCTTCCTACAGCGGCACAATAGAAAGCGTCTTTTTTGCCTCCCAAACGGCACCTGACGGGACTGTATGAGCCTGCGGAGGGTGCTGGGCTCGGCTGAGCGTATCCACCTCTACAGGGCCATACAGAAGACACTTTTCTCCAGGAGGTGCAGAACAAGCACCAGGAAGATCTCTAACAATGTCTTGTTCTCAATGCTGTGGTCAGTCTGCTATAGCCTGAAAGCACAGAAAGACTCAGGAGGGGATTCTTCCTCTGAGCTAGCGTAGTTTTCTAAGGAGGAGCAATGCTGGAAAACTGACTACACACAGAAACACTTCAGCATAAGCATATGCAGTGCATACAGAGACACACTGTATATACTTCAATCGGTTCACATGGATTACATTTACAATATTGTTTATGAACGCTTTGAAGTTTTATTTACATAAATGGACAAAAATCTCTTGCGTTTAATAAAGATACCTTGCTGGCTTTTTTTAATGCTGTCAAACAATTAATCGCATCAAAAAGAAACGTTCTGGTAACGCTTTATTTAATGGTTACATCTAATAGTTGCTTATTAATATGCATATTACTAAAATATGAGCCATTTATTAGTGCTAATTAAGCACATATTAATGACTTATTTTACATGACCTTATTCTACATCCATAATCACACCCAAAACCTGAACTGTTATTACTGTTGTTATTATTAACAACTATTAACTACAGTAAGCAGCAAATTAAGAACTTATTGAGGGAAAGGTCGTAGTTAATAGTTAACAAGAGTTTACATTATATATGTATAAGGGCTGTCAAACGATTAAAATATTTAATCAAATTAATTAGGATTTTCAGTGAATTAATCATGATTAATCACTATTTACAATGATATTTGTCTTTGCAATGAGAACGATCTTTTAGCTTTACGTCGGTTTCACACTGCAGGCGTAAGCAGCGCGTATGGCGAGCAGAAGCAGCGCGCGGCGATTGTGCTTTCTTCACACTGGCAGCGTTTGTCGCACGCAGCTGAACCGAAACTATTGCGCGAGGCACGTGAGCGTCACAGTTTGTGTTTATAGCGTGTAAGACGAATTGCGGCAACCACGTCACGTGCACTGACTGTCCCGATGGTTGTCGTCTTGCCCCAACTTACATCCAACAGA
>JAUMHR010000052.1:26606540-26616603 GCA_032361145.1 Enteromius fasciolatus
AAAATAATTGCACACCTCAGAACGTTCGTCAGCCAATCAGATTCAAGCATTCAACGGCCCCGTAGTATAAATATATAATAAGTAATTCATTATAAAGTACTTGATTATTCCGTATTATATTTAATATTTAAATATTTTAAATGTATTAACTTGGGTTTTATTTGACTGTAAATGTTTGTCAGTACATGCAGCAGTACTTCTACCATATTACTAAGACAGCAGAAGGGTGGGATTGGGATTTATTTGTTCATTTAATTCCTGCCAAGTTTGACCAAAAGTTTCTGCCAAACAACCTTCATTCCAACCTCAGTACATAAAATGAGTCGATTTTTTTTTTTTCCCCACTGCAAGAATCTCAGTGGCATTGTGTGCTTGTATGTGTGTCCAGATAAGAGGAAGTGCTCTGATAAAGAGTTCCGCTGCTCTGATGGAAGCTGCATCGCTGAGCACTGGTACTGTGATGGAGACACCGACTGCAAAGATGGAACTGATGAAGAGAATTGCCGTAAGTTGATTTTGAGTTTGAGTGCAGTCAGATGAACATCCCTGCTTCTACCCATGCATCCATCATGCATTATCTTCCGTCCATCCATGTTTCAATCTGTCCGTTTATGCATGCATTTTCCATCCATCCATCCATCCATCCACTCCTTATGCATCATATGTCATTCCATCCATCCATCCTTGCATTCATAGATCATTTATCCATATTTCCTGCATTTATCATCCATGATATTCATCCATGTTTCAATCTTTTTGCATCCATCCATCCATCCTTGCGTTCATGCATCCCTCCATGCATCCACATCTCCATCTATTGATCCACATCTCCATCTATCCATCCATCCATCCATTCCACACATGTGAACAGATTATACAGAACAAAAAATACATGGTGGGAACATGAAATATGTGCTGAAGGTTCAGAATATTCACTACAAAGTCATGCAAATTGTATTTGTATAGCTAAATAGAAAAAATGTATGCTTTAGTCATTTGTTTGATTCTTTTAGATTTTACTGAATACCTTCTGCTATATATATAAAATATGTGACCCTGGACACTAAAACCAGTCTTAAGTCGATGGGGTATAATTGTAGCAATAGCCAAAAATAGATAGTATGGGTCAAAATTATTGATTTTTCTTTTTTGCCAAAAAATACTTAGGATAGTAAGTAAAGATCATGTTCCATGAAGGTATTTAGTAAATTTCTTATCGAAAATATATTAAAACTTATATTTTGATTAGTAATATGCATTGAAAAGATCTTCTTTTGGACAACTTTAAAGGTAATTTTCTCAGCATTTAGATTTTTCTGTACCCTCGGATTCCAGATTTTCATATAGTTGTATCAAATATTGCCCTATTCGTTAAAAATTCGTCTAAATCATACACCAATGGGAATCTTATTTATTCAGCTTTCAGATCATGTATAAATCTTAATTTCGAAAAATTAACACTTATGACTGGTTTTGTTGTCCAGGGTCATATATATATATATATATTGCTCATTTTGTAGATGGCAGATTTCTGCCAAAAAATATTCAGACAAGGATGAAAAAAGTTTTCACAGAACCATAGACTGCTACATTGCAGTGGAAAATCAGAGTTCAGTAAAGAATCTCTTAATGTCAGGTGATCTCAAGAAATGTGCAACCATAGAACAACATCTGTATAGACAGGCACTCTTCTGAGAAATTATGGTCAATTTCTGCACTTTGTTCATATGCTTGGATCCCAGTTATTTGCTGCTGTATTTATCTCCGTTATATTTGTTTTTGTTTGTTTTATTTGTTTCAAATAGCTGTTGAGAGGGATTTGTTGGACTGTTTGCGGGTGCATGTGTGTGGGAGTGTAAATCACGTTACATAATTTTTCTCTCTCCAGCATCTGACGTGATGACAGCCACATGCAGTGTTGAGGAGTTTCAGTGTGCATATGGCCGCTGCATTCTGGACATCTACCACTGTGATGGAGATGACGACTGCGGAGACTGGTCTGATGAGTCGGACTGCTGTAAGGAACATTCGCTCGTCTCACTGCCTTCTCATTTTTATTCTTTGGTTTGGAAATGCCTCTTTTCTTTCTCATCATTAGAATTATTATTTCCTTCCCTTATAAAGAAAAGCACACTATACTTATAATAGAAATAATATTCTTTTTGTAATTAAATCAAAATGCATTATGGTTTTATTTTATATTACCAATTGAGTTTAGTGTTTTTGAGCCACTTAAGTAGGTTTTAAGTACATCTTTATGTAATTTCATTATTCTGTTGTCTCTGAAACATTAATTAAGTGTACTAATGAATGTATTGACAAGCACTTGTAATAGACTAGACTATACTTTAATGTTGTTTTTGTTAAAATTTCAAAATGAAGTATATTATTTTTAAGGCCTGGCTTCTCAGAAAGAGCTTAGACTAAGCCACGATTAGTCCTTAATTAGTTTTTTTATAAACATGCCTTACAAACATTATTGGTCAATTTGGAACAAAACAAAGGTGTTGACATGTTTTAAGATCAGCCGGTGCAAGTTTCTGTCACACTTTATTATAGGTGGCCTTAACTGCTATAAGTACAATGTACTTATTATTACAAAACGCTTTTGCTGCTATTAAGGGTGGATACGGGTAAGGTTAGGGACCGATTTGGTGGTATGGGTGGGTTAAAGTGTAAGGGATGGGCAACGTTGTAATTATAAAAGTAATTACAGAAATTACACAATGTGCACTGTACCAAATGATTAATTTAAATTGAAGTACATAGCCACCTAATATAAAGTGGGAACCAAGGTTTTTTATTGTTTTGTTTTTTAAGCACGCATACATTTTAGTCTAAGACTCTGCTTAAGCCTTGTCTATGAAACCGTGAGTAAATGTAATATCAAACAAAACTTTAAAATTCTGATTAGGTAATTTACATGTGCTGTACTATGTTATCAAAATAATTGTGCTTTAAAGCATGACAATGGTTTATAATGTACTTCGATGTAAAACATTTATATTATTACAAAGTGCCCTTTTTAAGTGTGTTTAAGGAAAGACTTTAAGTGCACTTAAAAAGTGGCCTTTTATTTAATTAATATTATCTGCAAGTACAGTTTCTTTTTTTTTTAATATACATGTAATATTTGATGCACACTACAATTGCACATTCAATACAATCAAGTGCACTTATTTTACTCAAGCTGTTACATTTAAAATATTTTAGCATAAAACGGTTCTCTTTACAGCAAATCTGTTTTTTGGGGATTTTATTTTTCTTTAAGTACTGTAAAGTTTTTTTAACATCATTTTACCAGTTGTGTGTTGTTCAGTATTCCATACAAAGTTAAAATATTAATTTGTAACTTTACTACAAATATGTACTTTGTGCAGTGACGTAAAATTGCTTAAGTCTTGCTTTAATGATTCAAAAAGCAATCTAACTGTATTTATTGTAGATTTAAACTATAATGCATTTCCATTTGATTGAAATTAACTTGCAATTTAGTGTCTGAAAACATTTCATTCTGTTCACACTTAAGTGTATTCTTATACAATCTATTTCCATAAAAGTGCTCTGTTTAAAGGTATGCTAAAGTGCACTACTACGATTTTTCTAACACAAATGAGGTTTATGAGTGTGCGTATGTCTGATTTGGTGTGTGTTTGTGTGTGAACGCAGCCTCCCACCAGCCCTGCCGTTCTGCAGAGTTCATGTGCAGCAGTGGCATGTGTATAAATGCAGGCTGGAGGTGTGACGGAGAATTCGACTGCGACGACCAATCCGATGAAAAGAACTGCAGTAAGTATCCGTTTTACTGTAGTATTTGTGTGTGTGAGTGGATTTCACATCTGTCACACACCTCTTTCTCACCGCCAGGTACGTCGATGTGCATGGCTGATCAGTTCCGCTGTACGTCTGGTCGATGTGTGCGGTTGTCATGGCGCTGCGATGGGGAGGATGACTGCTCTGATAATAGTGATGAAGAAGGCTGTGAAAAGACAGGTAAAGAATATAAAAACCAATTTACACTTAGATTAGTTAACCCAAATATAAAAACTTGATGCCCTCAGGTCATCCAAGGTCAAGATGTAGATGAGTTTGTTTCTTCACGAGGTTTGGAGAAATGTAGCATTACCAATGGATGCTCTGCAGTGAATGGGTGCCGTCAGAATGAGATTCCAAACAGCTGATAAACAGATCAAATAATCCACTTAATAAACCACTTCAGTCCATCAGTTAAGAAACAAATCCATCATTAAGTTGTTTTAGGCTTTAAGCTGTCACTTTCCAGCTAAAATAGAATTCCATAATCCGTAATAACACTTCCTCCAGTGGAAAAGCTGTCTAGTCCGAATAAGGAAAGAAAGTTTGACAGATCAAGCACTGTTTCTCATCAAAAACAATCCAGAACAAAGCTCTAAAGTTCTCTTTGTGCTTCACAAGACATTAACTGATGGACTGGAGTGGTGTGGGATTACTGTGATGTTTTTATCAGCTGTTTGGACTCTCATTCTGACGGCACCCATTCACTACAGAGCATCCATTGGTGAATAAGTGATGTAATGACACATTTCTGCCCAAAATAGTTAGTATAGATCGAAGAAAATAATTTATTTGAATTATTTAGATGATTTGGAAGATCTAGTAATGAATGCAGCTACATTATGTGCTTTGGGACAACAAAAGTTATGAAGATTGCAAATTTTGTTAAAATAGGTTAAAATTCACACACATACTGTATAGTTATGGTTTCTGAAGTGTTTCGTAATGTGTAGAAAACATTCATAATTTCTGTTAAACAGTTCTTTTCATGTTATTTGTCTTTGTACTATTTTCTTCTGTTTCTTTTTTGCGTAGAAACTCCTCCATGTGCGCCGGATCAGTTCCTGTGTGGAAATGGCCGCTGTATTGGCCAGCGTAAGGTTTGTAATGACGTCAAGGACTGTGAAGATGGGACCGACGAGCATCCTCACCAGGACTGCCGTGAGTTTACGGAATTTACTATTACGTAAAATATCACAGATGATTAGTAGTGTTCCTTGTTCCTGTGTGATGAACTTCTTTCCATTGTTAACATTGTCTGTGTGTGTTTATAGGCTCCAAGTCGAGTGAAGAAAACTGTAATGTTAACAATGGAGGCTGCTCACAGAAATGCCAGATGTCTCGAGGGCTGGTGCAGTGCACTTGTCACACCGGCTACACGCTAACACAGGACGGGAAGACATGCAGAGGTGAGGCCGTAGACAAGTGGAAAAACAAAGGACAATTAATACATGAGAAGACGACAGAAAAGAAAGCAAACAAAAACAGGATTGTTATTCATTTTCTATTGTCTTTAAAATATGTTTAAAATACTGCTGAATGCACTGACAAGCATTTGTGATCAACTAAAATATTGAAACTCTAATGTCATGTACCTAAATATATTTGTAATCACACATTTGTAATGATATCATTGCAGTTTTAATACATTTGAAACTAAATTATAATTAAGAACTTTCTGTTAGCATGTGAGTCAACACATCAAAATAAGTGCACAACAAAATTAGTTTTTTGTACTTTAAGGTGAAGACATTATTAGAAAGCTCACTTTTTAAAAGTGTACTTAAGTGTGTACAGAAACAATCATGTAAATGTCTCTCTCCTAATGTCTTACTTAAGTGGCCTTTTATTTTGTAAATATATTTTATTATCGTTTTTTTTATACACTTAAGTTTTAAAGTACACTACAAGTGCACTCAATACAATTAAGTGCACTTCTTTTTTACAAGGGTATAAATAACTGACTTTAAGAATCTAACTTGTAAAACATTTGCACTGTGTTGTATATTTATGCACAAGCACCAAAAATATGACTGAGAACTGTGAGAGTTATATTTTAGGAATAGTACTGTTCAGTATCACTTAAGAGGTTGCTTTTATTAAAACTTTTCCATTTAAAGTGTAGGAATCCAGGGGTTTCTCTGACGTTTCTGTACTTTAAGGTGAAGACATTATTAGAAAGCTCACTTTTTAAAAGTGTACTTAAGTGTGTAAAGAAACAATCATGTAAATGTCTCTCTCCTAATGTCTTACTTAAGTGGCCTTTTATTTTGTAAATATATTTTATTATCGTTTTTTTTATACACTTAAGTTTTAAAGTACACTACAAGTGCACTCAATACAATTAAGTGCACTTCTTTTTTACAAGGGTATAAATAACTGACTTTAAGAATCTAACTTGTAAAACATTTGCACTGTGTTGTATATTTATGCACAAGCACCAAAAATATGACTGAGAACTGTGAGAGTTATATTTTAGGAATAGTACTGTTCAGTATCACTTAAGAGGTTGCTTTTATTAAAACTTTTCCATTTAAAGTGTAGGAATCCAGGGGTTTCTCTGACGTTTCTACATTGTTCACCGTAGTTTTATTGGATGATGTTGCAAGTTAGGTTAGAACTGACTAATAAATGTTTTTATGTGATGTATTAAATCCCTGTAAATTGTTTCTGTGTTTGTGGTCTGAGTGCAGATGTTGATGAGTGTGCAGATGAAGGTTATTGTAGTCAAGGCTGCACCAACATAGAAGGAGGATTTCACTGCTGGTGTGTGCAAGGTTACGAGCTTCGACCCGACAAACGCAGCTGCAAAGCTTTGGGTGAGGCTGGACATCAACTGTGAAAGCAGCAAACCTTGGTGATTTTCCAATCAGGGTGACTAGTTTAATACAAACTGTTTTTTATTCACAGGTCCAGAACCAGTTTTATTGTTTGCGAATCGGATTGATATCCGTCAGGTTCTGCCGCACCGCTCAGAATACACATTATTACTGAATAATCTGGAAAACGCCATTGCGCTGGACTTTCATCATAGCAGTGAGCTGGTGTTCTGGTCAGACGTGACACTGGACCGTATCATGAGAGCCAGTCTGAACGGTAGTAATGTGGAGGAGGTCGTGTCCACGGGACTTGAGAGTCCAGGTATGTTCCTCATATTCACTGATTTAGGACTTTTGCTTGTTTTCCCAGTTAGCTGAATGAAAAAGCAAGGTGCAACAAAAATGGAAAGACATATAAGACATGATTATAACAGGAGACATGAAACGTGAAACGGTCTAAAGTGGTCAGTGACGATTTCAATGATTAAGATTATGGAAGAGTTGCAGGATCATTATGTTGCATGCTTTATTTGTTCAGAGTTTGAACAGTTTTGTTGTTTATGCTGCTCAGTTAAAGGGATAGTTCACCGAAAAATTCATGTATTTACATTTGTTCAACACCTGGAGAAAACAATTGGAGTTGTACTGAGGAATGTGTTGGTCAAACAGTTGCTAGTTCCCCCTTACTTCCATAGTATTTTTTCCATACCATGGAGGTCAGTGTTTAGCAGCAGCTGTCTTCACATGTTTTAAGCAGAAAAAGAAATGCATACTGGGCGTGAGCAAATGATGACAGGATTATTTTATTTTTTGTGTGAGCTGTGCCTTTAATAGTTGAGTTTGACAGTGTAGGTTTTGATTTACAGACGTATTAAATGGCAATACAGTTATCCAGGATCAGTTCTTGGTTTATTTTTCATGCTTTTGTGGTTTGGATGAAGAAAATGGCATGCAATTTCCCAACACAGACGAATGAAATTAGGTAAAACTAAGAATATCAAATGAAATGAAAAGTGTGTGATTTAACACAGATTTAAAATAAATATATATATTGGAATATTTCTCTAAAACGTGAAGAGTTTATTTGCAAAAGCAGAACTCCACAAGTGATTTATTGTGAATAAACTCTTCATTTTAGAGTGACTTTTCACTTAATGATGTGTGTGTAAATTTTCATGGTTTGGCAAGAAAGTAAGGAATGAATACATACATAACGTGTTTTAAAGCAGCATTAATCGTTTTTTCCCCATATTATAATTCTTAGGTGGTCTGGCCATAGACTGGATTCATAATAAGCTCTACTGGACTGACTCAGGAACGTCTCGTATTGAAGTGGCCAATCTGGACGGCTCACAGCGGAAAGTGCTTTTATGGCAGAGAATGGAGAAACCTCGAGCTATCGCTCTGCACCCCATGGAAGGGTAAATATTCAGACTGTTGTTTTGCTTCAATTATACTATAATTTGCAAACAATGCTGTTTTTCAGAAGGACATTCAGCACAAGCTTTGCACAATAAATCCTCAATAATGATTTTGGACTGGGTATGAAGTCTTGTGTCCTAAGAATTGCAGTACATTATTTTTATAGTACCCTTATTTTAAGGTGTCTTTGTTACAGAGTAATTATATATTTGATTAACTACATGTATTTACTATGTGGTTGGGATTTGGCTTAGGGTTCCTTGCATGCAATTATGCATCATTTATTTATATTTTAATAGTAAGGGCATGCAATGTGTGTAACAAAAACACCTTAAAATATAAAGTGGTGCAGTATATTTTTATAAATTGTGCTTGAAGATAATTTGAATAAAAATATGAATAAAAGACACATAATTCTTAACACACTCTCTTAACACACACACATACATTTATAAAATGGCCCTTAGTCATTTTTAACTTTAGTTTTACTTTAAAGTATGTTTTAAATAATTGTTTTAAGAATCTTTTATTGTGCTGTAAAGTACACTTATTTAAAGCATTTGATTATCATTTCAACTGTAGTGTGTCGTTCAGTATTACATTTAAGATATTTTAAGTGTACTAAAGTGCAACTTCATAATTACAAATGCATTTTAACATATTTTTGAACACATGACATTTAATCATAAATGCTTGTCAGTGCATTTAGCAGTACTTGAACCATATTTCAAAGGCAAATAGAAGTAATTATAAAAATCAAAGATTTTCATGTACTTAAGTCCTACTTAAGTGATTCTGAAATCACACTTAAGTCAACTGGATTTAATAAAAATTAAAACTATAATAGGTTTTTATTTAATTGCAGTTAGCATGCAGTTAAGTGAACAATAGCATTACATTCTGTATATTTAGTGATTAACACACCTCTTTTTCAAAACCGACTCTTTCCTCATTTTTATGCCCCTTTATTTTTAAATTCTGTACATTTATTATTTTAAGCACTGAAATTGTCACTGGAAGCTCTTTGTTGTTTGCATGGGGAAAATCCCCTCTTGTGACCAGTTGTTGTTGTTCTGTAATAAGCGATGGTAAGCAGAGCATGAAACCATTCTGGTGACTTCTGGCTAAACTTCATAACTCAATTTGCTTCTAATCACAAAGGCTGGACAAAAATTTCATCCAGGGATTGTCACAAGGCTTGAGTTGCCACCGACGCTCATCGTGGCTCTTTGTCATAGAGGACAAAGGGGTTTATCAAATCTGGTTTGAATTCCCTCTCCAACAAGATTTAGCCCTTGTTTTGGACCGGCTGTGTGTCCGCTGATTCTTACTCACAGATGCATGCAGATCAGTGCTGTATGTGAGAAATAATAAACCTTGGAAAAAGCCCTATCCATTTTACTGAAGGATAAAATGCATGAAGTTGTTCTTCAAAAGCACTTATTAACTAATAGGTAGACTGGTAAAATCCTGTCAGATATGTGAGAAAGACGTGTCAGAAGGAACATTCATTGTTTGCTTTGTTGTATCCTGATTGCATGATATTCTAAAACAGGTTTTCTAATTACTTCTGCTCTGTCTTTAGGAAGATTTACTGGACCGACTGGGGAAATATGCCGTGCATTGAATATGCCAACATGGATGGCTCAAATCGCAAAATAATTGCGGATACGCACCTCTTCTGGCCCAATGGACTTACCATTGACTACGCCGGTCACCGTATGTACTGGGTGGACGCCAAACACCACGTCATTGAAAGAGCTGACCTGGATGGGAAGAACAGAAAAGCCGTCATCAGTCAAGGTAAATAATAAATTCATTAAAGGGGTCATACGGTGATACATACACTTTTTCAAGCTGTTTGGACTGAAATGTGTGTTGGGAGTGTGTGTACAAAACAAGTATTTTTATTAAATTAAAAGAAGAATAAGTTGCCCCTTCTGAAATCAAGCCATTCTCAAATGCATGTCTGTGTGACGTCACACAGACAGAGCCCACTTCCACAATAG
>JAUMHR010000052.1:26641545-26652393 GCA_032361145.1 Enteromius fasciolatus
CCTGAAAATAATTGCACACCTCAGAACGTTCGTCAGCCAATCAGATTCAAGCATTCAACGGCCCCGTAGTATAACATAATTTATATCACCAGTCATCATAATTTAGAGCGTACATTTTTAAAACCCTGCAATACTCTCACAGTAAAAGTGTGCTTCTGCTCAGACCCTGACGCTAAGCTATGCACATTTCAACGTCAAAGAAGTTTTCAGAAATATGATTGCTAACATGTATTCAAGTGTGCGTATTGAAGGCTCCTTAAAAGCATGAGCCAAATATGAGACCCAAGCCAACAGACTGTGACTTTTTCCACTTACGTAGCAAATTAGGTAAATTAAACTGACAAAATCCATGCCTGGAGGGCAGGGACATCCAGACATCAAAGGCCGTCTGGCTGTCACACTTATATCACCAATTGAAACTCCACTGTATCAGGCCCATGAGGACGCCATTCCTCTGGTGGAGTAAGCCTGCTGGCGCTTAAGCCAAGACTATAACATCAACTATCCAGTGAGTCTCCACATTGTAGCTGGCAACCCTTTAGAGCGGCCTCTTAAGCAAACAGAGTGCTGAAATGGGCCAGAGTGCTCAGCGTACAGCTGAACCAGTGGATTGAGACCCTGCTAAAACTCTGAATTGAGATAAACTAGAAGGGTGATGACTTGTCTGATACCTCCGGAGTGGGGCCATCAGGACAGAGATTAGCTAGAAGGTGCCTTCTTCCAGTTTGCCATAACAGTTTTCTTCAGTGTGGACAGTGTAGGGTGAGGGTGGCAGAAGCAGCCGTGTAAATGTGCACTGAATAGGGGGCAAAGCACATCCTGGTGAGTTCATCATGAACATTTGGGAAATACAGGCCAGGAGGAGATTCTTACATCGTCTGGGCAGGTAACAATTGTCTTAGCAGCTGCAGGTGGGCTTTCCGTAGCAGACCAGTCTAAGTTTAGTTCTTCGACGGCCTTTGTGAGGATGCTAATCAACTCCCTGTCTATGCTGGTCCACGCTGGGATCATCTACGGCAGTGGTTTTCAATCCTGTTCCTCGCAAAGGCATTAATAACATAAAAATTTAGATTTTGGTTACAGGATCATCAGTTTCTTCCCCAGTCCGACTTACACCATCTACACCAGACACGAATGGCATGGTGCCACGCGATTAAATACAATAGAGGTTCATTGCAATCTGTGACACTGTCTACAATGTATACGGTGTAGCTACTGTGTTACTCGTCTGTGCAGTGTGAATTGGTCTTTAGCAAAAGCTCTTTTTCAGTCTGCGTACTGACAAACAAAACTAAAATAGAAGTTTCTAAAAGAAGTTAAAACTGTATAGACAGAATGGCGTAAGACAACAAAAGTGTTTCAGTTAAATTAACTACTGAAAATAAAAAACCCTAGTAGCTCGATGCTAAGGACAGAACATTCTTATTATTGCACATTTTATTGCACACAAGAACAGACTTTTTTGTACAGCATATCCTTTTTGGAAATGAAGCATTTGATTTTCCCCTGTCCACCATAATTATTATTTAGAGGCGTTTGTGATTGCACTAACCACTCAGCAAATATCATCTCAGTGTGATCACTTTACAGTATTCTTTGAAATTCACAAAACAGAAGTCACAGACTGCTCATCTACAAACAACTTGGTATCAATAGTGAAAATATACAACCGTATACCTCTTAATTTTAAAAGATGAGGACCTCAATAGGAGGAAAAAACGTTTAGTGACCTTTTAACAGAGTATAGAGTAGACATTATTGCTAGACTCAATGATTTCCCTCCAGTCTAACACACAACACTACTCACACCATATCAATCATATAGAAATATTAAAATCACTTCAACTAGAATTTATAAAACTAGGAAACTCGTAGTTAAATATAGACAGTAAATATTTTGTTTTGTGTACTTTCATACTTCATAACAAACAGGTCTAAATCTATATATATTACGAACACTGTATTTTCACTTTGCAATTAAAATGAACCATTTTAGGAGGAAGATCTGAAATTTCACAAAAAAATAGAACACGTATTATATTCTAATACAACCAGTTACAAACCTCTTTTTAAAAACATCCAAAAACACCTGTCAAAAATACAATCACATTAAATTACTACCACAGGCAAACCTGTGTTGTTGTTTAAATATATATATATATATTCATGTATCGCTAAAAGATCTATGTTTCTACATATATTCCCACACGTACATGAATCATCAAAGACAAATCATCAGTCTCTATGAAGTATTGCTACGGTCAGTGCAAACAGATTAAAGACAGAATTATCACGTGGTCCATAACTACAGGAAATAAACAGTCGTTTACATAAACAGTGCTATTACATAATCTGACTACAAAACAAAGTATTTGTAATTGGAGTACAATTTAAAAAAATTAAATAAAACCAGTAATCAGAGTACAGTTACTTTTTCGTGGACTACATGCTGGCATTTACGTTACCATCAGTCAACAGCAATAAATTAATTTGTAATTTATTCTGTTTGGTGTCTTATGTCTTATATCCACAGCAAGCGTTAACTAGTACAATTTAATAGTCTGCCATACTAGTTTACCTTTGTGTGCTGAATACTGATCGCTTTTAAAGAGATAGTTCAACCAAAAAATAACCACAAAAGGAGAAATTTTGAGTAATGTACAAAAATATTATATATAAGTAAGTCATACAGGAGTAAATAATGACAGAATTTAGATTTTTGGATGAACTATAATTCACAAATTAGTGATTAGATTTTTATCAAAACATGCAATAATTAAAGAATCAATTTAAGGCTATTTGTGTTGTTGTGTGTGCAGTAGTTTAAGGAATATGTTCCTTTTTGGTCTTTTGTCAGAACAATACAATATACTAGTGCTTTCTGTAGGAAGCAATGTTTTAGCTGGAAGAGACATCTTGATGGATTTATTTCTTACAAACGTACAGCTTTTGGCTTCACAAGATGTTAACCGATAGACTGGAGAGCTGTGGATTACTTGTGGATTATTGTGTTTTTTCAGCTGTTTGGACATACTGACGGCACTCATTCACTGCAGAGCATCCATTAGTGAACAAGTGATGGAATGCTACAAATCTGATAAAGAAACAAACCCATCTTGGACGGCCTGAGGAAGAGTAAATTTGCAGCAGATTTTCATTTCAAAGTAACAACTGCAACAGAGGTTTCCTCTCATGCTTAAAACATTTTGTAATCACTCAGATCCAGCTCCACTACAGGTTTTTCATTCCTTAATAGGGAGAGAGTCTGCATATATAGGCAGGAACACTGTGAACGCAGACTGGGTAAAATGCCCCAGTGCTGTTATACTTTTTATCGGTGCTCTTGCAATGCTGCTTAGCCAATCAGAACGCAGCAACGGGACTACCCTTGTGAAAAAAAGTTGTAAAGAAGAAATTGTTTTCAGTGTGCATTTGTAGTGTACTTCAAATATTAAAAGCATATTTTTTTAAACTGCTTGCAGATATTAATTAAATAAAAGGCCACTTAAGTTACTTTAAGAGACACTTTCATGACTGTTTCTGAACACACTTAAGTACACTTTTAAAAAGTGACTTTGTAATCATGTAAATTTACTTTTACATTATTGTTTTAATAATCTTTTGTTGTGTTTTAACAAAGTACCCTTATTTTGATGTGTTGACTAACATATTAAAGCACATGTATGCACTTGATTATCATTTTAACAATGTTATTAAACATTGCATTTAAAGTTAATATATTTTTTTTCCCCAAAGTACTTAATTGCAAATGTATTATTACAAATGTGTAATTATAAATGCATTTAAATACGTCACACTTCAAACATATTTTAAAGACAATAGACATAACTCTGAAATTACATATAAATATGTGCTTAAGCAATACTTAAGCATGTCAAAAAACACTCTAAAGTTCTCACACAGCTAATTAAACACTCTCAGCTAATTGCATTTAAAATTAATGAACGACAACACAGTCTCATTAATTGCTAATAACATTCAATTAAGTGTCCAAAAACATTACATTCAGTTCGCACTTAAGTATATGAAAGTATGTTACTTCCATATTAAGTGTACTAAAATATACTTATTTTTTCACAAGGGTAAAACATGCCAAGAACTACTGAAGTCATAAGCAGCTAAACAGTGTCTGACTGTAATTCTTCAGTGTTCTTGTAAGTCGTCATCATTCTGGGTTGACAGAAGACAGAAACCATTATACTATACAGTAAACCTTCCAGAATGAAGCAGTGCTTAATTAGTCATTCAAAAAACCTTAGCCGTTCTTGCTGTGGACAGAACAATGGACTGACTGGATCTTGAAAACCATTCTCAGGCTGCTTCTGTAGAGCACTAAATTTCCTCTTGCTGCTACATTGTACGCAGGCATCAAATCAGACAAGATTTAGTACCTGATCTACAGTAAAAGCACTGTAATAATAAAACCAAAACAAGAACGCACTTAAGAGTGTCTTAAGAGGGCTCTAGAGCTGACCGAAGAGGATGGAGCAGAGTAGAAAGATGGAGTAAAGAAGCATGAGACAAAGACCTAGTCTCCGATCTAGCTTCCAGCCGTTCAGATGCACACCCAGGACCTACAAAACACACACACACACACAGTCAACATGGACTCTAATAGCATTGTGTATTTGTGTAGTCAGGGTGCGATTGCATCTTGACACTCATTTTTTTACATTGTACTTTAATAACATTTATAATTACACTGTTGACCCATCCCTTACACTACCTACTCATACCACCAAACCTGTCCATAACCTTACCTGTGTCCAACCTCAATAACAGCAAAAGTGTTTTGCAATACAATACGAACACAATAAGTACATTGTACTTATTTTTTGATGTAAGTACATAGTAGGTAAGGCCACCTAATATAAAGTGTGACCAAACATGCCTTGAAAAACCTGATTAATATTATGTTACTATTTTATTTAGATCTACTGTTTATAAATGTATAATTACACTGTAACAATGATTTATATATTTAATTCATATAATAAACATTAATTAATATGATATTTAAATGAGGAAAAATCACATTAAATATTTGTATATATTTTTTACTGGTAATTTTTTATATGAATATACATTACAATATATTTTCTAATCTGCACTGTCCAAATTTTTATATTAAAATTTAAATGATGACAATCGAGTTAAAATATTACCCCTCTGTGTTTTTTCCCCATTAGCTACATTTATTCACAGGGCTTTGCACAACTTATTTATGCATTCAGTAAACGTGTCCTGAGAAATTTTGGAAAATGTGCAACCTAAACTTTTTATTATTATTATTTTTTTTTCATTCAGTTGAATTATTAGCTTTTCATTAAATCATGTTTCATCTGCAGTTCTCTTATCATCCGCCATTTTTGACCCTGGAGCATAAAACCAGTCTTAAGTGGCTTGAGTATATTTGTAGCAATAGTCAAAAATACATTATATGAGTCAAAATCATCAGGATATTAAGTAAAGATCATGTTCCATGAAGATATTTAGCAAATTTCCTACCATAAATATATTAAAACTAACATTTTTATTAGTAATATGCATTGTTAACAACTTAACTGGACAACTTTAAAGGTGATTTTCTCAGTCTTTTTATTTTTTTGCACCCGCAGATTCCAGATTTGCAAATAGTTGTATAATGACCAAATATTGTCCTGTCCTAACAAACCGTACATCAATGGAACACTTATTTATTCAGCTTTCAGATGATGTATAAATATCAGTTTTGAAACATTGACACTTATGACTGGTTTTGTGGTCCAGGGTCACATTTGGGAAGCCCAGCTGTAGAGCTGTCCATGCGAGATGATCTCAGTGTAGAATTCTATGAATTATGCATCTATTATGGAATATTTTTATACTTTTAAACTGAATTGCTAAATAAGCCTGTGAGCTGTGCAAGGTCTTAACAATTCTTGAACCCCAAAACAGACTGCAGACTAAATATGGTGCATGTTCTTGTATGTAGTGATTATGCGTAGGCATTGCTCACTGTGAGGAAGACTGATGCGAGCAGCAGGATGACAGAATAGACCAGGCCTTTATTATTGATGAATATCTGACAAAAGACAGAAAACGGTCAGAGGAAAGCATCAGCGAGAACACTGCATCTGCGCTGGACAAACAGTAAAATAAGTCAAACACTCACTGCTGATCCATGATCTACTACAAGTGTCCTCAGAGCCCAGGGGAAGCCCAGACCCAGCAGGATGTCAAAGATATTGCTGCCAATGGAGTTTGACACTGCCATGTCCCCCATTCCTGAGACACAAAATACAACTAGTACCTTATGCTTTTAACAAATATAATCCCTGATGAAAAAAAACAGCATATGTTTTGAAGCTGGGATGCTAGTTTATGCTAGCCCTTCGCTGGTCATGTGCTGGTCCTAATTAAGCTGGCCCGATTTTAGATCAGCAAAGGACCAGCTTATAGCAGCTCAAATCAGCATCACAGCTTCAAAATATACCTAACCAGCATGCTGTTTTTTTCAACAGTGATGCTAAAACAAGCTAGTGACTTCAGAACATGCTAGCAACATGCTAAAATGCTAGTTCAAAAACATGTTAGCAATGTGTTCAAACAGGCTAGAAAATCGGAAAACATGCTGTAAATCCGCTTAAACGTGCTAGCAACATTCTAAAATAAACAAACTGCACAAAACATGCTAACAATCTACCCAGATTGCACACGTAGGCCTACGTCTACATGATGTCTGTTTAATAGATGTCTCCGTGATGCATGCATGCTATCAGGGTATTAATTATCTGGCCTGAAAACTTTCAAAATTCTACCTTTTTAAAGTACTTTGAACAATTAAAAAAAAATGTAAAACCTATAAACATAATCGTCAAACTTTATCCCCTGCTTTCACAGACAATTAGGCTAAACTTAGTCCCAGAAACCAGGCCCAAGATTTTAGCTACTTTAAACGTTTTGCCAGACTTTGAATTCATAAGAGCATGCAAACAAACATATTTACTGTTACACACCTTGGCGGGCGACGATAAGGCTCGCCATGCAGTCGGGTACACTAGTGCCAGCAGCCAGGAAAGTGATTCCCATAATGTAATCAGGAATATCTAGTGTGTAGCTGATGATGGTGACCTGCAAAACATGCCATGATGACAAAACTCAGCATAATTGACCAACCAATGGAATGAGAAGAGAGTAAATGTATGGTATATTTGGTAAAAAAAAATACTGTATATTCAATACCAATGTCTGTATCTGATTTTTCCTTACCATCCACACCATGAGGTAGGAAAAAATAGCAATCCAAAAGGTTGAAGCAATGAAGGTGATCATAAACCAGCGATGCCACCGCGGCAAAACACAGTTAGGCACTGTGTAATACAGCAGGACAGCCAGCGGCCAGGACACGAGCCACTTCAGACGCGCACAGGAGCCCGCTGATGCACACAACATACAGACACTAAATAAACACGCAATATTCTCAAAGCACTATTCAATTACTTCTGAATAAATTTTTCTAAATAAATATATATGTGTGTGTTTATGTGTTGTTTAATTACTGACATGAACGATTACGGTCATATCTTAAAAGAATAGTTCAATAATAATAATCACAATAAATAAGTAATCCACACCACTCCACCCATCAGTTAACATCTTGTGAAGTGAAAAGCTGCATGTTCGTAAGAAACAAAATAAAAACATCAAGACGTGTTTAACTTCAAACTGTTGATTCTGACCAAAATACAAGTCCACAATCCATAAAAATGCTTCCTCCAGTGGAAAAGTTTGGCCACTCAAAATCCACCAACATATGTGTTTAGAGTTATTTTGGCTTGTAAACGGTGCTTGATCTGTGCTTATTTCTCTCCTGATTCAGACCAGACTAAAAAAGCAATATTATGGATTATGGACCCGTATTTTCGGTAGCGATAGTTTGAAGTTAAAAATGTCTTAATGATGGATTTGTTTTTACAAGCACACAGATTTTGTCTTCTCCAGATATTAACTGATAGACTGCAGTGGTATGGATTATTGTGATGTTTTTATCAGCTGTTTGAACTCTCATTCTGACGGCACCCATTCACTGCAGAGCATCCTCTGGTGAGTAAGTGACCAAATGCTACAGTTCTCCAAATCTGAAAACACAATCATCTACACTGTATAAAGCACGATATAACAACAGTGACTCAATTTGACTTGCGTTACATACTTTATGCATGCTGTTAACAGTAATTCTTTGAATTTGATTTGATTTCCTTTACTAACCCGGAAAATGTAGAGGTTTGAACATTTCGTCCCCGTCCTCATCCTCTTCCTCAGGCTGAGAGTTTTCCACCTCCACCTTCACTCCTTTCTTGCCATCCATCGTTTCTGTGTCCTCGGGTGTCTGCTGTGCTTCAACACTTCCTCCGTTTACTATCCCTCTAGAGCCGAAGGTCTTCACTGAGGTCCTGCTCATCTTATCCTCCCGCAGCAGTCTCTGTCTCTGAAAACAGCGAGGAATTGACATCTTGGCGTGCTATTTGTGTCAGTGTCATCAAACAGGGTCATAATAATTAAAATTTTAAAATAGTAGTGTCCTGTAAACCTTGCTCCAATAATGTTTAATTCATAACTTAAAAAAACATTATAATGTGCTTGCAAGTTTTGGGACAAAAAACCTACATGATTCATTTGGACATTTATTCTATATGATACTGTATACAGAACATATGATATGCATTATAAATTTATTCGACATTTTTTGTCTTCAGTACTATCAAAACAACTGACATCCATCCAGTTAAACAGATTTTGTAAATCAGTACCACAAATGTGTACCACATTATTTTTATATATCTGAAAATGATCTAAAATACTTTTAAAAATGGTAATCCTTTACAATAAGGTGTCATTTATTAAGATTAGTTAGTGTATTAACTAACATGAACAGTACATTACGCTATTTATTAATCTTTGTTAATGTTAGTTAATAACAATAAATTAATTTATTGTTAGTTCATGTTAATTCACAGAGCATTAACAAATGTCAAAAACTTTTTTAATAATGCATTAGTAAAAACTGAAATTAGCATTAAGTCAGAATAATTAATGCTGTAGAAATATTGTTCATTCTTAGTTCATGGTAACTAAAATAACTTATTTTAAAGTGTTACGGATTTTTATACATATATATAAATTTCTCGAATATATATTTAAAAATATATCAAAGCTTTTATTGCAACACTCTAGTAACTTTCTTTAATAATTACAAAGAAACTGCAAATAACATTGAATTAAACATGAATTTTTGAAGTAAAAAGACTCAAATGTAAGTATTTTCTCATAAAACCTATCATGCACCCTCTTTACCACTACCTTAAATCAAATACAGAAATTGAATTGGAATTTAAAGGATAAACTCTGTATTATTTTTTCACTAAATAATAATAGTAACGAGTGATGCTGGCGTTCACCTCACTGATGAGCATGCGTCCGGCCATAGAGAGACGGGTGCGTGGAGAGAAATGTGGTGTGATCATGACACGCAGTCCAGCCTCTGGGAACGAGAGCTGGTGTGGCTTCAAGATGAGCAGCTCATCCACCATCACCACTGAAGACTCCTGTCCCGAACCCTCTGGAGCTGAGAACAAAACCGTTTCTGCTTCAGGACCCAGATTCTACACTGGACATGCATGTTACGAGAACCAAAGCAACTGCACGAGTACCTTTCCTCAACAGCACCATGGAGGTGTTGCCGTTTGTTCCTGCTTCATCAGCCTCTTTATCTCTGGATGTTTGTCTCCTGACACAACATCGGCCCGGTGTGCCACATGATCTCTGGACAAAGCTGGCAATCTGACTGTTAAACCTGCCAAAGAGATTAATGCAAATTATTAATCATTTTTTTAACTTCAGCACATAAAACTGTCCCTTAACTGATATTAACCAATATCACACCCCAACAGCAGAAAAAGTGATTTGCAATGCAGCATGGACTCAATAAGTACACTGCACAAAACAATTCTTTTTTTAATGTACTGTAAGTAGTACACAGCAGTTCAAGACACCTAAAATAAGACTGGCACTGAAAATACACACACTGTACATACATACAGTCTTCTTGTGCAATGTAAACACCCTCTATTGAGACAGTATATATGTTTCTTAAGCAACCCTTAATCATGTCGCCTGCAAGTATTCAGTGCAAAAACATATTATATAAACTCCATAAAAGCATTCTTTTGATTTCGTTCATCTTTCTGAATTGAATTACATATTTAAAGTGCTAAATATTACATCCTTTTAATAAAGAAATTATAACTCGTTGTCAATTTGTCATGATATATATGTTTAATGTATGAATTAATGTATTATTACACATTCACAGATGACTTATATAAACTTCAAAAGCTTCTCTGAGGGTTTTTGGGTCATCTGCTGACACAACACACAACAAATCCTTCATCTTTTCAACAGGGCTTTTATATCCGTATGGGGATAAATATATAATATCTTGAATCATCAAGGTCTCTGTGAAAACATGCTTGGGCTTTCCTCTTCCAACAAAACACAGGAGAGATGTTTATCCGAGGCTCGAACAGCTCAAGCCTCTCCTAATGGCCTTAAAAGGTGCTTAATGAAGCTTGTTGTCATGTAGAAGATCTCTCTCTTATCTCTTTAGAAGCTGTGTCGTCTCTACAACACTGTTACTCATCGGCTGTCCTTTCTAAACGGTACATGAAACATGCTGCTCTCTCTCATACACATGCAAGAGGTAGTGTGCATGAAGAGAAGAGAAGAGAAGAGAAGAGAAGAGAAGAGAAGAGAAGAGAAGAGAAGAGAAGAGAAGAGAAGAGAAGA